>CAUYSK010088976.1:0-82437 GCA_963575035.1 Avahi laniger | reverse complement strand
ATATATATAGAAAAAATTAGCCGGGCATGGTGGCACATGCCTGTAGTCCCAGCTACTTGGGAGGCTGAGACAGTAGGATTGCTTGAGTCCAGGAGTTTGAGGTTGCTGTGAACTAGGCTGACGCCACGGCACTCGCTCCAGGCAAGAGAGTGAGACTCTGTCTCAAAAAAAAAAAAAAAAAAAAAAATAAGTTATGAATCTTTAATAACTATTTCAACAAATGGAGCACCAAAAACCTTCTGCTTTGGAAGCCTCGACAGCATGGCAGTGGCTGAACGCCCAGCTCCAACCAGGACACAGCACGATCCGGTCATCTCTGCAGAAGCGGGGGAGGGGTAGATCAAATGAACTGGTGAGAGCCCAGAAGGTGACAAGATTTCATTTGGAAATTGTACCACCGTCCTCGAGAATATCTTGACCCGTGGGAAGCATCTGTGGTTGGAGTTCCTACTATTAACTGGGTAAATTTATGTTCTAGATTGAAATGGAACGGGATCCAGTAGGCTCACGATTTTGCAGCGTCTAAATTTGAAGAATCTTTAAAAAGAATCAAAGAGACAATTATTTGGCAAGATTTTTCTTGTACAAATACTTGTTGAATATTTGCTCTCTGGAGGCCAAAAGACAGCACCTGTGGGCACACATGGGCTGAAATAATCACACATTCCAACGCAGAACATCAGAGCTGAGAACCTCCTCCACGCACAGAGCTTGCTGCGTGCTGACCAGGTACCCCAGCCCTGCGGAGAGTGACGATTTTCTTAATTCAAAGGTTACGATCTACCAAGAAGCATCAACTGAAGGTGCAAACCCATTCATATTTTTGGGTCATTAAATGCAACTTTGGAGAAGATTACAGGAAAATTTGTGGAAATAAACCTTAAAAATAATAAGACCATATTTAAAAAATACACTGTTCAGAGAAATACCAGGGACACAGAGACAGATGGGCTCAAAGATGAGTATGTCCAAGAATCCATATTCTGCATGTGTTATTTTTTAATGTTCAGATAGTCAATATCTGGGAGGGGCTTTGGTGTGTAATGCTGCAGTTTATTTAAATTATTTCAGAAATAATTGTATTATTTTTTAAGAGACTTTGAGTAGAACTATTTTATAGGTCCACCAATATAGTCAAATAGTGTCTTGGTCGATAAATAACCATCCAAACAACTAGATAAGTTAAATTATTTTTAGTGGTCCCATCCTTTCATTCTCAAAAAGTGTCCCTGTCTGGATGGTTAACTATGTGTTCCCCTGCCTGGTCCCAAGCCCCCACTTCCCACTTGGCCGACAGTTGGCTCCCCGGCCCCCGCCCTGCGCCGGGCCTGTGCAGTCCCTGGGTCTGCTCTCTGCTGGGCTGCCTGAGAGCTCCCCCGCTCCCCTGCCTGGGATGGACGGAGGGGTGTGGAGTTCGTGTCCTGGGCTGGCCTTGCCCCAGAACCAGCACCTGGGGTCTCATAATTCCCTGGGCAGCACTGTTGCGGGGCCCAAATAACCTCTCCCCTTACAAGTCCCCTGCGGTGTCCTCGTCAAACAGGCTGCTGTCCCTGCTCTGCCCTGCGGCGTTCACTGTGGCCACCCTGATGCCGGTGCTTCCCCCACCCTGTCCCATTAGCCCCTGGTGACCGCCTTCCTTTTGCGGAGCACGGGAGGCTGAGCGATGTGTCTGAGGGCATAGCAGGAGGAATGGACAAAGCCGGAACCAGCGCCAGGCTCCAAATTCACTTTCCTGACCACTGTGCTGTCTGCCCATTATCTTCCACGGGCCTCCCAGACCCTCCCCTCCTCATTTACTCACCCCTGCAAACAGAGCAGCCAGGCACCCACTTGGATGTCTGCTGGGCCCTTGGCGAAGATTTAGCCCCGGACCTGTCTGCATAAACCCCTTCGGGTGGCAAGGGACAGGCCTCCTAACCCTCCTTCCCCAACAACTCTCTCCTGCCTCCTCTTGACTTAAACCTGTGCTCCAGCATCACCTCCTCCAGGAAGCCCTCCCATGTTCCCAGGCAGGGTTCCTGGGCTGCCAGCCTCACGTATCAAGGCCTCACCTAAAGAGGAGGCAGGGAAGGCTTCCTGGAGGGGGAGCCTGTAGCTTTTTCTTGGAAGATGAGCAGGCGTCTGTCTGGGAGGGAAGGGGGTCAAGGCCCCAGGTGGGCCTGAGGGGAGGCAGGCAGCTGGAGGATGGGGGACTTGGCGGGGGTAGAGGGCTGTGGTCTGTGCGGCACTGAGGTTGGTGGCCCTTCTCCCTTCCGAAGGCATTTGCCTCGTGGATGGCTGCTGAATTTGGACAATTGCCGAAGCTTTCTCTTTGCCGTCTTGCTCCACCCCCACCTCCGACTGGCCCCTGGAGGCCTCCCTCCCTCCAGTGTCCATCTTTCCGTCCAGGATGCAGTTGTCTGTCCCCAAGGCCCAGGGGAGGGTTCCCAGCTGCAGATCTGGGCATAGGAGGGGCTGGGAGAGGAACGTTCCGGCCGGTGATAGACAAAGCTTAGCAGCCCAGGGAGGGCAGAGACAGGTGGAGCGAGGACTTGCCCTGGTGCCCTCGTCTTACAGATGGGACCCCTGAGGCCACAGAGCATGGCCGGGGAGTGAGCACTGAGCTGGGGCCCCTCTAGGAGGGGCCTGGCCACAGGGTTGGAGGTGCAGGGGAGCAGAGGGAGGGAGGCGGCGAGGCCAGGCACCCTAGGGAGGGGCGGGAGGCGGTGGCGCAGGAAGGAAGGCCCTGTCTGGCCAGCAGCGCGGAGCCCAGGCCTCCTACCACCGCCGGGCTTCAGAGGGCCAGAGGCAACAGAGCAGCTTCTTGTAAAAACTGAAGGAAAGCTGCCGGGATTGGTAAACTCATCTGCAACCAACCGGTCTGGCCAGTTTTTAATGTCCTGTCTTGGAACCTGGGTTCAGGCTCACCAGACCTGCAAAGCGGAGCGGTTCTCCAGGCCTACTGTGCGCCACCTGGCCCTGCGGAAGGGACCCCCACCACGGGCTCCATTTTCGAGCCTGCGAAATGAGGACTGGCCCACTGAGAGCCCCCCTGGGCCTAACGCCCTGGACGGGGCCTGGCTGCAAGCCCTGGAGGAGGCGGCGGCCCATGCGGATTCGTAACACAGGTCCAGCACCTGTCTGGGGTCTTGTGTCCTTTGGCTTTGGTTGGACCTCACTCAGCCCCTGACAGGGGCAACTTTCTCCCAGCCAAGGGGACAGGTCTCCTGAGAGGGGCTTGTAAATTACCAGGAGCCAGAGCAGCCCACCAGAGTGACCTTCCTCCAACCCTCCCCCCACCTCCGGCTCAGGAACCTTCCATGGCTCCTGTGGCCCCGAGTCCACACTCGCAGGCCTGGAGTTCCAGGGGTCTCGGGATACAGCCCTTCCCCCTCCTCTCTTAGTCCCTGAAAACTTGCTGAATGGAGCCCCGGATTCCAGCCTGCCTAGGGGCCCACTCTTGGGAAGTGGAGTGCCTAACCCTGGGGGTGCCCAGGCCAGGGCGGGGGCAAAAGAGAGTGAGCTACTATCTAGAGATTGGGGGTTGCTCAGAGGCTGATGGGAGCGGCACAGCCTCAGGGGAGACTTTGGGCCTGGGCAGAGGCCCCGTTAGCCCCAACAGGTGTCAGACAGAGCTCAGGCCCGGGGGCAGGGGCTCTGCCTTTGGCGCCCCCCGCCCACCACCTTCTGGCCCCGTGGACTTGGCCAGGCCACTGCAGCTCTCTGAGCGGCAGTCTCCTCATCCGGACACGGGGAAATTGCCCCCCGCCGCCCCCCGCCCACGGGGCTGTTGTGAGGATGGCCCTTCACGCAGGGCACAGCGCGTGCTCTTAAATGAAAAACAAATGAATAAATGAACAGAAAACTTGGTGGGAGGCAGGCGAGAAGTGGTTTTTCAGTCTGTCTAGAGACCACACTGCCCATGGGCCTTTCCGGGCCACGCTCTCCACCGGCCTGGCTGAAGGTCACAAGGGCGGGGCGGCGGCCAGTTGGCACCTGCTCCACGAAGCTTTAGCCTCCTCGTCCCCACCTGTGCTGCGGTGAGTCTGGAATCCTCCACGCAGAGCCTTGGGGGGCCTGGCGAGTCAGCGCCGGCACGTAGCAGGCAGGGCTGGACGCATGGTTTAGCCCTGGCCAGTTTGAATCGTTTCTGTGGGCTCTGAATAGTAGGGTTGGGCCTGGCTGCCTGTGCCTGGCCCAGGTGGGTAAGGCGCAGGAATATTGCCTCCAGGAGGTGAAGGCCGGGGACAGCAGGTCAGGCTCCGGGTGGGTGAGTTCACATATCGGAGGCCTGTTCTGGGCTGGCCCTTAGCTAGCTTTGAGAATTGGCCAGCCCAGGAGGAGGCACTCTCTCCACAACCAGAAAGGTTAAGACATCAAAATATCGTAATATACAGAGAAAAATACACCCACACTCACTGCTCGCTGTGTGCCTGCAAGTTACGTCCTTGTCCCTCGGGATCCTTGCCGGCAAACTAAGGGCAGAGGTGCGTGGAAACCGCCCCCACCGTGGGCTGCCCCGGGGAGCCAGCAGCCGCACGGGCTCAGGCTCCAGCTGACCTCAGCATGCTCAGGTTTGCCTGGCCCTTTACAGTTTGCATCTGAGCCGGCCTCACTCCCTGTCTAGGCAGGACCGGGGTCCCTGTCTCGTTTGCAGGTGAGGAAACCAGCTCAGAGCAGAGGAGGGACTTGCCTGAAGTGCCACCCGACCCGGGTCCCCTCCCCTCTGCCTGGACTTCCTCTCACTAGGGTGGCTTGGCAGGGCCAGCAGTGGGAGATGCCCACCTCAGGGAAACGGGAAACCCCATCCTGGCTGCCACCAGGGCTGGCCTGGCTGATGAAATGGTTAATGTTTAAAGCACAGCAAAGAATTCCTACCTTCCCCACACCCCCCGCCCCACCCCAAGTACACACACTCACCAAGCCCCCGAAAAAGCCACCCACAGAGGAGGGCAGGATGGTCCTCCCTGCTGGCTGGCCCTGTCACCCAGAGGCAGAGGCTTGCCAGGGCCTAGACAGTACTCTCGGGACCCCAGGGCTGACAGAGGGGACACCCCCAAGCAGCCGGCTACCACAGGCAGAGCCCTTTTAGCCATGGCATCTCTTAAAAATAGCACTGGCCATTTTTCTTAATTAAAAAAGAGTAATATACGCATACACAAAAGAATAATACATAGACTTTCTAGAAAGCTACAGTAATCAAGACAGTGAAAGAACAGACAAATAGATCAATGGAACAAAATAGACAGCCCAGAAATAAGCAGGCCCACATATATGAAGGCAGCTGACCTTTGACAAAGGACAACAGGCAGCACGATGGCATTTTCTCCACCAATGGTGCTGGAACAACTAGACGTCTAGATGCAAAAGCATGAATCCAGACACAGGATCCACACCCTTCCCCAGATACCGTAGGTGTGAATGCATTAATAGAACACAGAGCTATAAAAATCCTAGAAGATTAATAGGGAAAAATCTAGGTGACCTTGAGTTTGCAAATGCCTTTTTAGATACAACATCAAAGCATTAACCAGGAAAGGAAGAATCGATAAGTTGAACTTCATTAGGATGAAAACTTCTGTGCAAGACGCTGCAAAGAGAATGAAAGACCGGCTGCAGACAGGGAGGAAGTTTTGCAAAACACCCCTAATAAAGCACCGGCACCCGACACACGCAAAGAACTCTTAAAACTCAACAATAAGAAAACAGACAGCCCAATGTGAAAAAATGGGCAAAAGATCTGAAAACATGTCTCACCAAAGATGCTTAGTAGGCAGATTAAATGTCTTATGGGATGAGCCATTTTTGGGAAAGAAGCATATGCAAAGATGCTTAACATCGTGTGGAATCAGCAAAGAAAACAACAGGGAGATACCACTGCATAGCTTTGGCCAAAACCTGAAACGTGGCGACACTGCGTGCCAGGCGGACGCGGAGCGACAGCAGCCGTCACCAATCGCGGTGGGAGTGCAAAGCGGCACGGCCCCCTGGAGGACAGGTCGGCGGTTTCTTACAGAGCCACACATACCCCTACTGTGTTATCCAGGAGTCGTGCTCTTTGGCATTTACTAAATGAATTGAGAACTTTGGTCCACGCAAAAACCTGCACACGGATATTTATAGCAGCTTTATTCACAACTGTCCAAACCTGGAAACAGCCAAGACGTCCTTCGTAAATGAATGCATAAATAAACTGTGCTACACCCAGTGAATTACTCAGCACTAAACAGAAAGGAGCTATCAAGCCATGAAAACGCACGCAGGAAACTTAAATGCACGCTGCTAAGTGAAGGCAGCCAATCCGAAAAGGCCGCAGTGCGATCCTGTGCGTGACATCTGGGAAAGAAAAACTGCGAGACAGTGAAAGGACATGCGGTTGCCTGGGGTCAGGGCGGGCAGCGGCTGGAGGGACGAGTAGACGGAGCACAGAGGACTCAGGGCCGCGAAGCCACCCTGTGCAGGACGACGATGGCGGGTCCACGTCGTCGCACGTTTGTCCAGACCCGCCGATGCAGAGCACCAAGAGGGAGCCTCACGTAAACTGGGCCTGAGTTACCAATAGGGTGTCCGCGTGAGCTCATCAATTGTAACTAACGTATCACACTCGGGCATGATGTGAGTAACAGGGAAACTGTGGCCTGCTCTAAAAACATAAAACCTATTTTTAAAAAAAGAGTAATACATGAGTCACAAACACACAACATTATGGGTGAATCTTACAAACACAACGTCGGAAAAAAAAGCCAGACTGCAAAGTGTAGGCTGCGCGGTCCGTTCACACGAGGTGTGAAAACAGGCGACAGGCGCCCCCAGGTGCGCAGATGGAGTGAGGCCCCGGGCAGAGGGGCTGTTGGCGGGGACAGGGGCCTTCCGGGCCACCGCGCACCAGCTGTTTGCGATCTGGGTGTCGGTTACGAGGGGGAGTTGGTTTCCGGAAATTTTCTGGGCTGTGCACTTCTGCCGTGTCCACTCTCCTGTGGGTAAAACTTCACTAAAAAGTTCCAGAAAAAATAGCATTCTCGGTAGAAAACTGGGAATCCCAGAGCAGGAGAAGGAAGATGTCTGCCTTCGTCTGTGTTCTCACTGCGGAGAGGGTCCTGCGCAGCTCGCTGCGGAAAGGGGTGTCCAGCCGCAGATGACACTGCCTCCTGACACACCTCAGGTCCTGGGCAGGGCTGGGGTCTCTGTCCTCACGGGTGATGGTTAAGCTCAGGGCCAGCCGGGGGAGGGTCAGCGGTCCTCGGCAGAGCCTCCCAAAATGTGCGAATAGCAGCATCTCGGAACAATGTCCTCTGCATTCAGGAAACACCTCCGTGATGCCACCACAGCCACGCCGAGAAGCCAGGGAGGCTTGGTTCCTCCCTCTGTGGGGTTCCCGGGGCGGTGGCCCAGCGGATGGGGAGGCGTTGAGGAGCAGGGATACCAGGACCCTCGCTGGGACAGGCACCCGAGTCCTCTCTAGGCAGCCCTGAGCAACCCCGGGGCAGCAGGGCTGGGCCTGGGCCGGTGACATCATGAACGAGCTCTGCCAGTTCTTTCCCGACCTCGGAAACCCCAACATCCCGCTCCAGGAACTGGCCTGCGGCTTTGGCTTTGGCCGGCCGCCCCAGGAGTGTGGCAGGGAGGCCCCGGGGCCCCTACAGCCTGTCCCCAGGCCCCCTTCCCTTCAGGAGCCTCCCAGGAGCCTGGCTGAGCGTGAGGACCACCAGGGCCAGCTCCCCCACCCCGTCCCCACCCTGTACTTGACTGCAAGAAAAATAAACAGCTGTCCCGGCTCCCCGAGACCGGGAACACCCCTGCAGCCGCAGCCTCAGGCCGGGCCGTGGGGCTGGCTCACGGCCGCGGGGCAGGGGCAGTGAGAAGGGCGGCAGGCTGCCCCAGCCCTGCAGTGACCTCCGGCCAGGCCTTCCCCTCTCTGAGTCCCACACTCTCCACCGGGCCAGGATGGGAGGACACGTCCATCCCAGGACGCCTGGGCTGGCCCACGCGCACCCTGCCCTCACGCTGGCTGCTGTGTGACCTGAGGCCAGGCCCTGACCTCTCCTGGCCCCAGTGGCCTCACCGGCCCAAACCAGATGCAGGCCTGGAGCCTCTTGCTCTGCCCATGGTTGTGTCCATGGTCGTGGACAGAGAGGAGCCTGGGCTGCGGTTCCGGGGTGCACCCAGGGGCCACGGCCAGACCTCACCTAGTAGGGCAGGAACACGGATGCGTCTTGAGTGACCTTTAGCCAGGGCGGAAGTGAAAAGAGGTCGCCCTGCGAGCCTTGGCCATTCGGGAATCTGATGTGCCCGCCGCGGCCAGAGTGCCGGCCTCAGTCTCCCGCGCCTCCCTCCCCTCCCGCTTCCCTCCTTTTCCACGGAAGGCCTTCCGGTTCCCCAGCCTCCCCCCGGCGGCAGCGTGGGCAGGAAGGCGGCCTGTTCTGTCCGTGACCCGCTTCCTGGCGGGAAAGCGTTGCCGGGGGGGCCTGGCTGCCCTAAATTCAGTGCCTTGGGCTGGGCCGGGATGCCTTTGGAGATGACTCAAACTCTGCCTGGTCACGTGAGGGGACAGACAGGAGCAGGGACCCGTTGTCACAGCCATGAGGGCTGGCGGGAGGCTCCCTGGCCAAGGGGGGCCTCCTCCTGTGGGGGGGGGAGTGGGGGCACACCAGGCACGGGGTGGTCTGGGTGCAGGTGCAGAGGTGCACCCGGCCGGGACGTGGGCCCAGGAAAGTCGCCTTTGTGACAGCTCATCCCTGCGCTGGGGATGGCGAGGGAGGGGCTGAGGCTGAGCAGAGGGCCTGGCGGGGCAGGGCAGATCAGAGGGCAGCCGGAGGCCTGCTGGGTTCCCACGCTGGACAGCGGGCAGGTGTGGCCTCGGGGTCAGCGAGTGGTGGGAGGCGGGAAGCCGTCTGGCCCAGGAGGGCAGCAGCGGCAGCCAATTAACCTGTAATCGCCCGGGGCGCTAAGAGGATTTGCCTTTTGTCCAGCTAATTATTCTGCATGGACACTTTTCCTTTCCTTCGGAGCCCAGGCCCTCTGCAGAACTTTAATTAAAAGGAAGCCGCTTTCTCATTTACCCCAAGGGGAGAGCAACTGCTGGAAACCCCAGGGGCACCCTCCGGGCCCAAGCTGATGGTCTGGGGCCTCCAGCATCTGACCCCGGGGCCGGCAGGTGGGGACTGTCCGCTGAGGCGGTGGAAGGAGAGAGCTCTAGGGGCGGAGCTGCCCCTTGAAGGGCTGCGGGGTCTCCAGGTAAGGTCCTCGAGGATCTTCTGGGTCGTTAGGACAGGGCCATTCCTTGGGCCCCACTGGACCTCTGTAGGGGAGCCAGACATCACCTCGCAAGGACCTAGAGTCCAGCCTCCTTTGAGCCCACACCTGTCGCCAGCCCTACTGAGCTCCTAGAAAGGCCAAGAAATGTTCACAGCTAGAGATCACAGAAAACAGTTGTCTTCCTTACTGATGTCCTTGACACAGCCGCCACCCACGTGTGCTGGGCCATGCTAGCCGCTGGGCTCTCAGGACCTCGCTCAGCCCTCACATCACCCCAGGGTGGGCACAAGCTCTGTTTTACCGATGAAGAAACGGAGGCTCCTGGTGGGGGGAGGAGCTTGCCCAGGGTGAGGCCTGTGGGCACCATGTCTTGGGAGTGTGAGGACCCAGCTGACTGGGACCCCACCGCGGGTGGGGCTCAGGGCCTGGATAAGGCTGGGCTCTGGGGCGGGCAGAGGAAGATGCCTTCCAGTGGGCGGATCCCAGCTGCTGCAAGGTATCCAGTGTGGGGGGCAGGAGGCTGCCTACACCGGAGCCAGGCTCTTCCCGAAGTGAAGGAGGAGCTTAGAGAGGTTAGGACACCCAGCCCTGGGCCCCTACAGGGACAAGAGAGCCCAGCACTGCCATTGAGACCATGCCCTCCCATAATGGTCTGCCTCATTCTGCACAGGGTCCCACCAGACCCTCAGGAGTTCAGACTCTGCTCTGGGCCAGCCGAGGAGTGGGCTCCTGGGGTCTGGTGCTGAGTGAGTGAACAACACAGCCCCTTGTAGCTCCCAGAATGGGTCAGCAGTGACCCAGCCCTAGAACTCCTGTTCCCAAGCTTGTCTGCACAACACTGGGGGCTTCCTGGAGGAGGTGACACGTGAATGGGTCTCGAAGGATGTGCAGGAGTTTAGCTGGCAGAGAAGACTGGACAGTCACCTTGCGCAAGGGACTGTGAGCCAGTGGGTCCATCGGGGGTGGAGGGTAGAAAGTGACACCAAGAAAGGGGCCTGTGATCCTGTGGGTTTGAGTAGGGGCCACTTCATAGGGAACCTGCTGGGTGTTTGAGGTCCCAGCAGCCATGGAGCTGTGGGAGGCAGGGCCTGGCCTGACCCCTGTCTGTGCCCCCAGAATGGTCCTGCACGGTGTGGACAGGGGAGTAGGGGTGGGGGTGGTCTGCCCTCCAGAGAACACCCCTGCTCACTCATTCATTCATTCGCTCGTGCATTGCCTCACTTATTCTTTTGTCTAGTCTACCATTCATTTGTTCCCCATTCACTAATTCATTCATGTGTTCATTTATACATTCTCTCATCACTTCATTCCCTCTCTCCTTCATTCCTTCACTTGTCCTTTCATTCCTCGGTTCAGTCGTTCATTCTGTCACTCTTCGGGTGGCCTGGGGGCAAGTGCTGGTGTGGGGCCCACAGGAGAGACCTTCCCCACAAAGCAGGGGATCAGCAGGAGCAGATGGCAGCCGAGAGCCCCATGGGAGGGTCTCAGAGCACCCGCTGCGTGTGACTGCCCAGGAGTGCCCAGACCACGGCCAGGCGGTTCCCGTGGCCCCAAGGATGGGAGCAGAGCCAGTGATCCAGGCACGGCAGTCAGGGCCCCGCAGCCCGTGGACACACCCCCTGCTGGCCTAGGGGCCCTTGACCTCCCAGAGCTCTTCTCACACTCCGTGGGCACCTGGGACACAGACCCGCTGGCCTTGAACTCCCTGCCCGTCCCCACCAGCTGGACTGTGAAGGCCAATCCTGCCTCAGGAAGCTGGGGCGCCTGGCCTCCTCTGTGGCCCCCCACTGCCTCCTCTCGCTGGGCCCTGGGCCCGCACATGGGGCCTTGACTGGTCTCCTTGCTGGGAAGCTCCTTCTGGAGGGTCCACGCCTTTCTCAGCTCTCAAGCCCTGCACAGGAGGCCTGGGGCCGGGTGGAGTTGGGCAGGTCTCCCAGATCAGTCAGCGCTGAGCCCGCTCGCCCAGCCACGGGCTGACTGCCGGCCCCCTGACGCCCAGCCATGGAGCCTGCAGTGGCCAGACCTCCTGAGAAGTGGCAGGTGAACCAGGCCATCATAACCCCAGGTAAGCCAGGCTGTGCCCAGGTGACAAAGCTCCCTGGTGCTGCCTCCCCTGACCCACGGCATCAGTGACTGTGATTAGCCACATGGTGGGGCCACATGACGGACTGCTGGGTCCCAGGCCACCCCTGTGGGTTTGTGGGAGCCGAGAGCCCAGCTTCAGGGAGGCTTTGTTTGGGGTTGAGGTCCTGGGTATGGGCAGACGCAGCTGGGAGACCAGCACAGCCTGTGTGGCCTGGGGTTGCCCGTGTCCCTCTCTGAGCCTCCAGTACCTTGAGTGAGACTTCACGGCTGGACCCACTTTGTGGTTTTCAAACATTTTTAGCAGCGGAGCCCCTTTGTCAACAAACCCTTCTGTGGGACCCTGACTTGTAAAGCTGGAGTGCGCCATGGGGGTGGGTCTGAGGCCAGAACCCTGCCCACGGTGGCCCCAAACACCTTCCCTGAGCTCCAGGCCTGCGCCAGACACACCCCGAAGCCTCCCCAACCCTGCACCCAGAAATGACACCTGGTTCTGTGGCCCCTGGTCTGCCACGCCAGCGATCCAGGCCTCCGCCGCACATGGTGTGCCGTGGAAGACGGTTTGCAGCGTACGCCCCCTCGAGTCCCGCCCGGCTTGCGTGAGGACGCTGGAGGCTCATTTCCACCTGTCTGGACAGCCGTCCTGTTCGATTTGGTTTAAGAAGCATTCACTGAGCCCTACTGCGTGCCGAGCTCTGGGACACAAAGACAGAAAGAGCTCCGGCCTCCCATTCCTCTCTGGGAAGGTCTCTCGGCCCTAAGGATGGGTTTAGGGTGTCGTCCGGGTCCCCCAGCCCCGGGGTGTCCCTGGATCAGGCTCTCAGTGCATTGTTCACAGGGCGGTCTTGGCATACAGTGGGCGCTCAATACATACATTCAATGGACAAAGCCCACACCCGAGCTCATACTCTCACAGGACACCAAACCCAGCGGGCTGGGAGGAACAGGACCCCACGGAGGAGCTGGAGGTCATCGTCTCCTGAGCCCCTGCCCAGCTCACCTCGAGGAGCCGCAGGTCCCCACCAAGCCTTGGCGGGTTCCTGCGTTCACGCTGCTCCGCGTTTGGTTTTGTCCTTAGATATTCTTGTCTCCTGGCATTCAGGGCATTATCTCATCAACGAAGCAATATCTGGTTCAGCAAACAGTGCTGTATTCCTGCCATGTCCCAGACTCTGTCACTGGGTCCTTGTGGTGACAAGCTAGCCACTGTCCCCAACCCGGGACATACATGCTAGTGGGAACCAGCCAGAAGCCTGGGCCATGCTTGGCGACGGTCAGCTCTGGGAAGTGGTGGCCGTGACGGGGCCCAGGACCTCTCTGAGGGGGCCCCCAGGTGAGGCCCGAGGAGCAGGTCGGCCCCACACAGGCCTGCAGTGAGCCAAGAGCAGCGGGGCCGCCTAGTGGCAATGAAAGACGGCTGGGGCGGGTGCAGGCCAGAGGATGTCCGGAAGGACTCAAGGCATCCCCGAAGGCTTTGACCAGGCTGGTGACACCTCTGGTGTGCATGTTCCTACAGCCACCCGAGTGGCAGCCGGGAGACAGGGTAGGAGGAGGGCGCAGAGTTGAGGGGACAGATGATGGCTCTTGGACAGGGCAGGGGATGGGGTAGAGGTAGCGTCCAGGGGACAGAACTGAAGTCTGCACATTGTCATGGCCTCGTGTGACCCGAGAGGTCCTCAGCAGAGGCTGGCCAGGTCGGAGGGGCAGGAGGGGCAGGAGGGGCTGGGTGGGGCAGAGTGGAGCCACGGGACTGATGGGCGCCACTGTTTGTCGACGTCCACGCTGCGCCAACACCTGCCTGCTGGAAGCCCTCAGAGCGGGGACTGCGATGACCCCACCAGGCTCGGGGCCAGGTGTTTGCTGGCCCACAGTCCCGAGCATGAGCAGACACTCCCCAGGCCTGCTCCACCCCGTGTGGCCTGATGTGCCACCTGTGCCCCATCCACCCACCCAGCAGTCGTGCCACATGGCGGTGCAGCGAGGAACATGGCTTTTCTCCCCAGACCCCAATTCTGGACGCAGCAGCTGCAGGTGGATTTCACAGGCCTTTTTCTGTCCTCTGCCCCAAAGGTCCTGCCACTGGGTACCGCGCAGCCTCCCAGGCCTCCTGTAGGAGGCTGAAGGGTGGCTCTCAATGACACCCGTGATGCCCGGAGCCTGGCGATGCTCCCTTATGTGGCGGACCGGACTAAATTGAGATTATCCGAATGGCCCTGATGCAGTCACGCGCCCCTGACACACAGCAGGCCATGGGAGGAGGAGCAGAGGGTCGAGAACGCTGGCCTCCAAGACTGGAGTGACGCAGCCACAGCCAAGGATGTGGCAGCCACCAGACGCTGGAAGGGGCAAGGAAGGGTCCTCCCCCGGAGCCTCTGAGGGCGCACGGCCACGCGGACACCTTGATGTTGGCCCAGGGAGGCTGATTGCCGACTTCTGGCCTCCAGCTCTGTGAGAGAATGAAGGTCTGTTGTTTTAAGCACCGTTTGTGACATTTGTCCCTGCAGCCCCAGGGTCCCCAGGTGGAAGCCACCTTGCTGTCCTCATGGGTGGCTCGGCTAAGCTTCCGGCGCTGTCCCGGAGGCTGTGAACTCCTAGGCAATACCTCGCTGCGTCTGTGTTTTGGGGGCACAGCTCAGACACTGAGGCTGAGCAATCAGAGTGCTGCCCCAAACAGAGGACATCTGTGCCCCACACGGCCAAGGGAGGCCCCATCCGGCAGCTGCAGGGAGTATCTCGCAGGAGGGTTCCTGCTGGATTGCACAGGATGCGGGCTCCGATCTCTGCAGGAGGGGATGAGGGGAGGCTGTGTCCTGCAGGAGGCAGGGCCCGGGCAGGGGCAGGAGCGGGAGCTGCCGGGCTGGTTCAGGAGAAGCCAGTGGCTCAGGGTGGGTGGGGACCCGGGAGACTCACCGGGGCGGGAGCTGTGCCGGGTGAGGCTTCCTCTGGGCTGGCGTGACTCAGCCGAGCGTGTGCTTCAGGGCCCAAACCCGCCATTCGAGCGCTTTTAAGAATAAAAACAAATATTTGTGTTGCATGTTGTGTGTGTTGGGGTTTAGTTTTCTTCTTGGGGCTAAAAATAGGTGCATCTCGGGCCCTGCAGGGGCTCCTCCCGCCCTGCCGGCGTTGCGCAAGCCGTGGTCTGGGGCTCGGTCTCACGCCAGTTTTGACTTAGCCGCCAGCAAGGGCTGCAAGGGTTAAGCAGAGCGTGCGCGTGCTGGGGAGCACAGCAGGGCTGGGCGGGCGTCCAGGGTGGAGGGCACCTGGGGAGGGGCTTGACACTGTCCTGCAAGAAGTGATGTCCTCTTTGAGGCCTGAGGGTGACCAGGTGAAGGGGTGTGTCTCAGCTGGGGGAGTGGCAAAGGC
Source organism: Avahi laniger (assembly GCA_963575035.1). Classification (NCBI taxonomy): domain Eukaryota; kingdom Metazoa; phylum Chordata; class Mammalia; order Primates; family Indriidae; genus Avahi; species Avahi laniger. Next base: position 67,758 of record CAUYSK010088976.1, on the reverse strand, counting down.
TGGGACGGGACAGTCCCAGAGAGCAGAGAGAGCAGCCCAGGCGCTGTGGGGTCCTGAGCGGGGAGGGGGCGGCCGCAGACCAGCCGGCGGGACAGGGAGCCTGCGGGGCAGGAAATGGAGATCGGCCACTTTGAGGGCTCTGGGAAGGATGTCACACTGCAGCCCCCAGGTGTCTGCGACTGGCAGAGCAGAGTGTGAGGGTACAGCCTGGCATGAGCCTGGGGTCTGCAGGGCTGGGGGGTCTGAGAGGGTGTGAGGGAGTGGTCCAGGGCAAATGGCCCCAGGAGTCCCCAGGTGGGAGGGCAGGTCGGGGACAGTGCAGCTCTTATAAGATGATGTGACGTGCTGGATGCTGCTCACGGGAGCTGGGGCTCTGAAGGTCGCTGGCCACACTGGCTGGAGACAGGAGGGGGCCCAGGGGCCGTAGCCTCAGCCAGGGGCCGGGGATGGGGAGAGGCCCCAGGGAGGAACTGTGAAGAGGGGGGAGGGACACCAGCTGAGGGGCCTCCAGAAGGAGTGCAGAGGCTGTGACACGGGCTCGAGCCAGGCAGGGGTCACAGGGAAGCTTGTCCACTGTGAAGCGCAGCGAGCACCCCGGGGAGGGCTCTTTGTGGCTTCACCAGGAAGCCATCCGGCTGCCGCGAGAATCTCTCCTGGCCCCGATCTCCCAGCAGCCCCATCCCGGTGCTGCCGGCCCTGGGTCTGCAGACGGGTTCTCCAGGGACACAGTCCTGACCTCCTGGGGGCAGGGGACTGCCCACCCCAGAGCACCCACACTACCCCCTCCACCGACAAGTCTGCCCGGGGCAGGGGGGATGGAACCCTCTCAGGGCCTCCCAGGAGTCCTGGCTTGGCTCCCAGCTGGGGACACACCAGCTCTCTGCTCCTCAGTTGATGAGGAGTGGGAGGGTGGCTTCTGCTGAGTCTTCCTCATGGCCATCTCCCGGACCCTCCTCATAGCCCCTAGACAGGCGCTCTTATCCCAGCTTTTGGGGGAAACTGAGGCAGAGTGGGGCTAAGGTCACACTCTGATATTGGAGCCTGACACGGAACCACCATCTGGCCCAGAGTCCCTGCTCTCAGGCTGCTCCCAGACCTGGCCAGCCTGTCCCTCTAGCCACAGGCCACACCGGGCAAAGGTGGGTGGGAGGCGGGCCTGCATCCTGGTTCCTCTCCCCACCACCGGGGTGCCCTGGAGCAAGTCCCTGCACACACTCCTGAGGGAGAGCTGGGGAGTCACATGGGCCAGGCACACCAATGGCCTCCTCTGGCCTTCCGTCCAGGGCCTGCCTGGCCTCTGCTTGGGGAGAGCCGCTGCTCTGCCTGCAGGTACGTCCGGAAATCCCCTGCTTCTCCCACGGCCACGCCTCGCCCGGACTGGTGCAGTAGACTCCCCGCCTCCGCCCCTGTAGTCTCTTCCTTGCACAGCCGCTGAGGGACCTACTGGAAATGACCGCAGACCACGTCCTCACCTGCCACCTGCAGTGGCTGTCAAGTTGTCAGGCCCACGAGCACCACCCCCAGGACCCTGCTGCCTGTCCGGCTGCGCCTCTGTGCACTCCCTAACCCCACTCTGTTCCAGCCACATGGCCTCCTGCAGCCCCAGCCCCAACCCCCTTCCCTCCTCTTGGCTCTGGCTGGGCTGGCCCCTCTGCCCGGAACACCCCCCATGTCACACTTCCTGGTCTCCTCTGAGTGTCCGCTCGGCCATCTCACTGTGGCCTGCTCCGCCGGGCTGTCCCTCAGCATGCCCACCTCCTTCCATGCTGAGTACTTTGATACGATCATATTTCCTGCCTTCACAGTGACCCCGACTGTCTCTGCTCCTCCAGAGGTCAGCTAGCCCCTGTGGGCGGGGCCTCTGCACAGTGTTTGTGGTGTGAATGAGTGGGGCGGGCAAAGAGCTTCTCTGCTCCACAGGGAACTCCCAGTGTCAGGCACAGGAGAGGCCTCCCCAGAAGCTGTCACCACTGCCTCCCCAGCCCCCTTTCAACCACAGAACCAAGACTCCCAGTACCTCTGTGTAAAAGCACAGCCGCTCAGCGTCTCAGAATTGTGGCATCAGGACACCAAGGGGCTTCCCGGCTCCCTCCGCACCACACAGAGATCAAACCGTGCTTGAATTCCTCTAGTGACAGGGAGCTCCCTCCTTCCAGTAGCTTGGCCAGCCTGAAGAAGGCCTTTCTGATGTAACCCAAGGCTGGGCCTCCTGGGGCTGCCCCCAAAGTCCCTGAGATGAGAGGCGCTGGCAGGCCCAGATGGCAGCGGGCCCTGTCCACCACAGCGGGGGCCCTTCGAAATGGGGAAGTGCCCCCCCCGCAGACAGCACTCTCAGCTCCCCAAGACCATCCTGGTGACTCAGATCTGTCGCCCGCTGCCACTCCCCTCCCAGGGTGTTTGTGGTTGAGATTTAATCAATCCCTCCTCCCTGGGAACCCGGGGTTGGGGGAGCGAGTGTTAGTCACCCTGACCGTGTTAGGACCATGGGGGGCACAGTGAGAGTTCCTGCCATGCACTAGAAACTGTGAGGCTACTGGAGCAAGAGTCCCCTCTGTCCTTCCAGAACCTTCTGGGAAACTTGTCAGCTTGGGGCAGCTCTCCAAGCCCCACCCTCCCCTGCCCCAGCACCCCAGACTCCGTGCTCCACTGTCCCCTTCGTTCACCCTGGGCTTTGCCTCCTTCCCAGGAAGCCATTGCTGAGGCCCCACGTGGGGCTCCAGGCCACTTCGCCCCCAGCCCCGACTTCCCTCCAGCACATCCTTGGCCACAGGGACTCGAAGGGACCTGTTGACTCATCATTCTGTGCCCTATCCTGGCCTGGGGCTAATTGAGGGAGGACCCCGTCCCAAACCCAGTGCTGAACCCGCAATGCCCAGCCAAGCTCCAGGCGCTGAGGCGCTCAGCAGTGGCGGGCGAGTGAAGGAACGAATGTGTGAGTGAGTGGGCGCCATGTCCTCAGCTTGGTGGGAGCTGGAGTGAGGGTTGCAGCCAGAAGCCACACACAGGGACCTTGGGCAGGGCCCCCGTCCGCTCTGGGACGGTGAGGCAGGTGCACAAGCCAAGCCAGCAGCGTGGCCCCGGCCGAAGCCCAGCCCCGGCAGCAGGATGAGGGCCAGCCTTACACGGCCTGGCGGGCGTGTCCAGGGCTGCAGGTGCCAGAGAGGCGGTCTCAGGGGTCTGCCCAGTGTGGCCAGCCAAGACCCTCCCCGGGGCTCGTATGGGAGCACTGGAGTCCTGGAGGCCACCCTTAGGCCTCAGAGCAGGTGGGCCACCCACCCCTGGGATGCAGCGAGGCCCCAGGTGGGACGCCTATTTCTGGCACCTGGAGGCCCCTGGCCTTCTGCCTGCAGGTGGGAAAGGACTCCTAATCCTCAGCCGGGTTTCCTCCACCTGCCGCTTCCTTGCAAGGCCGTAGGGCTTCCCCTTCTGCGGCTGCAGGACTCCAGCTGTGTACAGAGAGCTGTATGGCCCAGACCACAAGAGGACAAGCCAAGTGGCCTGGCCTGCCTCCCCTGGCACACCCTCCATGTGACCCGCCAAGGTGGGGTCAGCAGGGCAATCTCGGAGAAGAGCTGGATCTGCCAGCCCTGGCTGGGGCACTGCTCAGTCCTGGGGCGAGGGAGCAGCACTCGCCCAGGGCAGGCTGCAGGGCTCTGGTGCATGTGGGTAGCCACCTCCCACCCATCTCTCTGCCCACCTGGGGCCTCTGTAGGGCACCGCTGTGGGTGTCGAACCTGCAACTTCCAGGATCTCCAGGACTCACAGGTCCTGATTGCCAAGGGTCTGGGGCGCTCAGGCCAGCGGATCCGTGTCCCCAGATCCATCAAGTCCAAAGCCCTGATGGAGAGGCAGGTAGAACCCCAGAGCAGGAAGTGGGTGCAAGCTCAGACCAAGAGGAAGACAACGGGCCAGCGCGGGATCCGGGCTGCCGTCCACTGAACTTCCTGGCTCTGGTGGCAGCGAGGAGCCCCCAGCGCCCCGTGCCCAGGCCCGCGCCTCCTGAGGGCTGCCCTGCTCAGGGAAGCCCATACTTTCCCGTCTGGACACACAGTGACTCAACTTCCACTCACCTCTCTTATATCCTAACCCTAACCCTAACCCCACCCGCCTCTCTGCGCCTCAGCCCACCTTCCCCAGGCCAGCCCGGCCTGGGACACGTCCTCCTCTTCCCTCCACCAGAGAGAAGGTGGCCCACGGCCCCTCCATCTATCCCTTCTCCCACCTCCCACTTCTGGGAGTGATGAGGTTCACCCAGCTGTCTAACTCAGGTCCTGCCTGCTGTTTTTAACCCAGTCTTTCTTGCACTGTCCTTGGTAAAGATATGACATTGTTTGTCACCTCCTCTCTTAGACCTGCCTTAGCTGTTCCCTCCCCACTCAAGTCCGTACAACCTTGGACAAGATCCCTGGGCCTCAGTTTCCTCTCGTGGGAGGAGACACAAGTCAGGTAGAAGGAAGACCCCAGAGGGCCTGAGTTCAAACCTAGTTTTGCCTCTCCCTGGCTATGTGGCCTTGGACAGGTCCCCTTCTCTGTGCCTCAGTTCCCCATCCGTAAAGTGGAGCTAGCACTGACCCACTTTGGGAAGGGAAATTGTTTAGGTTTGGATGCCTGAGGACCAGGCCCAAGGCCTGGCACAGGGCGTGCTCAGTGTTCCCTGGAGCACCTCAGCCTGCTGAGGCGGCAGTCACAGGAGCAGGACCCTGCCCGGAGGCCGAGGGAGCGAGCGGGGCCCTCCCGGCGAGCTCGTTGGAGAAGGCAGGTGTGGGCGGGAGGGCGTGGGTGAGGGTGCAGGCATGCGCCCAGGGGGCGGCACAGCTAGAGCAAGCGGGACAGGTGGAGGTGGGCGGTGGGCGGTGGGGCAGAGGGTCAGGAAGGACTCCAGTGGCCACATCCACGAGACAGCCTCTGCCCACTGGGGCCACGAGACCGCCACGTGCTGTGGCCACCAGATTGCAGCTGAGTGAGCAGGACAGGCAGACCCGGGGAGCAGGGCTGGTGTGGAGCTCTGCTGCAAAAGCTCATTGTGAGCACGTGTGCGCAGGGGCGTCCTCCAAACAGAATGGGGTCCCGGGCGATGCCGGGCCAGAGCCCTCGTGCCCGTTCTACCAAGGGGAACCCGAGGCTCAGCAGTGGGGAGGCACGAGTTCAAAGCCCCTTCCTCTCTCCCAGGCTGGCTCGGTCAGCAGCTGTATCCCCAGCACAGGCTGCCCATCAGCAGGCAGCCGAGGGCGCTGCGAGGGCAAGTGAGTGGGGTGGGACGTGCCCCCAGAACTCCAGGCTCTCCCAGCCAGAGAGTCCTCAAATCCCACCCAGCAAATCCACATGGCTCTCGTGAATCTGGTTCCTACATGCTCTCGGGGCTCAGTGGGTAGGCAAGGCTGGTAGGGGAACCACCGGGCAAATCAAAGGCCTGCGGTGTGGGCCATGGCTGGCAGAGTCCAGGGCTGGCCGGAGCCGAGCGCAGGGGCATCACCCTGAGGGATATGAGCCACCAATGGGGTTTGAGGGGCTGGCTTGGAGGAAATGCTCCCCAAATATTAGCCTTAGAGGTGGAGCCCGGGGCTGGGGCCAGGTGGGCCCCCAGGCCAGGCCGGGCCGTGTGGGCCCTTGGAGGATGTGCAGGGCGGCCCTGGGGGGCCGGGCCAGGTTGAACCATGGCCAGGAAGTAAGTACAGTCTGGGCACCAGGGCTGTGGCAGTGTCTGAGCGCTTCCTCATTCCTGGCCCCGTGGGAGTAGCTGGACGTCGGCATTCCGCTGCAGCCGCCACTGCGGATTTGCTTACCGTCTCACGGGGAACTGGGGCCTCCTGCCAAACTGCCCGGCCTGGCCCGGGCCCCATGCACACCAGCCCCGAGGGCCCCACCAACCACTAAGTCCTGGCCCTGGGCCACCTCCTACTCTCAGACGGGGAGACTGAGGCTGCACATCAGGGGGTCAGCCCCAGAGGCTGCCCATATGTCAGGAAAGGACAGGGCTTGGACTCTGAGTCTAGTGCTCTTTTCTGTCGTCCCTTCTCCATGCCCTGGGGGGGTGCATCCCCCTTGAAAAGCCCACCAGGAGGCCTCTCCGCGGGGATCTGGGTCTGGGGCCAGGTTCTGTGGGTGCCCAGGCTGGACATAGTGAGGATGGGGGCTGTTTGATCAGTGGTTCCGCCAATGCCAGGTTGCCGGGGACAGCGGGCAGTGGCCAAACCGGCCCCGCCACATGCTTTCCGGCCCTCGGCAGGAATGCCATTCATCGCCCATGTGTGCACGGCCACCGCAGGCTGCAGGCTAAGAGGCCGGCCCTAGGCCGGGCCTCTGGGGAGAAGCAGCAAGGACTGCGGCCGGCCAGGGGCTGTCGGGCTTCAAGGGGCCTCAGGCTGCCTTCCCAGGCCTGGCGAGAGTGAGGAGGGCCCCTGGGGCCACGTGAGCCAAAATCCACCAGACACAGCTGGACAGCCCCACAGGGGCCTGAAGCCAGACCCCACTTCGGGTCAGAAGAGGCACAGAGGCATGGTCACAGGAGGGGCCCGGGCCATCCCCTCTCCAGAGGGCAGCTCCTGCCCAGCCCTGGAGTCAGGTCCAGGCACCAGGCCCATGGCCCTCCTCTCCCTGCAGCCTGAGCGGTGCTGTCCAGGGAGGCCTGGGGGCCCGTGTCCAGCCCCCGCTAGTGACCCTTGCTGGGTGGGGCTGGCCCGAAGGCGACTGGCTCCCCTGGGGTAGAGCCCTCGCAGCCCATGGGGAGGGGCGAGGAAGTCACAGGGCTGGGGGCACACAAGGGCCCAGGGCACGTCCTTGGTGGGCAGCCATGTGTCCCCCCTGTCAGGGTGAGAGCCGCAGGGGCGTCGCAGGCAGGGAACCCCACACACACTCGCTTCTCTGATTCCAGCGTTTATTGGGGCCAAGCGCTCCCCTCCCGGGGAGGCTGGCAACACAGCCGTCAGACGTGGGCACTTCAAGGACATGCAGCACCTTGGCCACCACGGTGCCCTCTGGGCCCCCCTGACCCTCCCACCCAGGGAAGGGCCTGCTGCTGACAGACTCTGGGGAGGGCAGGGTGCCTGGCGGCCAAGGGACAGTGCTAGTGACTCGGTGGCCTCAGGGCCCCCAAGGGTCCACGCAAGCAGGAGGAGCCTGGCTCGGGGGGCGGTGGCCGCAGCCACCCCCCACCTCCGGTACCCAGTGTAGGTCACAATAATTTAAAAGACACTATAGACATTTCAACGCTATATAACAATATAAGTTAACCAGGTTCCTTGGCAGAGGACACCGGGCCTGTGGACTTGGGGGTGTTCCGGGACTCAGGGCGGGGGTGAAGAGATGGGGCGGGGGCACTCGGGCTGGGTGCCAAGGCCAGGGCCCAGACGGGGGTCGCTGCCCAGGCCATGTCCAGGCACGTGGCTTGCCAGCGGCCCAGGAACCCCTCTCCACGGGCGTGGTTGAGCACACCCTGGGTGCCGGGGCAGGGGAGGGTGCCCCAGAAGTCAGTCGAAAACCATCCTCTCTGGCCTTGGGCAAGTTCCTCCCTCTGTGCCTCAGTTTCCTCAGAGAGACGGGTGGGAAGGTCTGGAAAGGACACGTCCAGCCCTGGATCGGGTTTGCTCAGCATGAGGTTTGGGGTGAAAGGACCAGGATAGGGCTGGGGGGACCCTCACAGGTGCCGAGAGGGGGTGCGGGCCACAGACGTAGCAGTGGGGTTTCTCAAGGCACAGAGGCCCCGGGCTGGGCAGGAAACAAGGTGGGAGCCTCCACGCACACCCCCGGGGTCTCTGGCAAGTCCTTGTGCCATACTGGGCCTCAGTGTCCCCATCTGTCAACGGGGCAAACATCCCTGCCCGCTGCCTGCTGCCTGCCAGCCCCGCCACAGCACTCTCCTGGGGTCAGGCTGGCTCCGGGGGGGAGGGGGCTCTGTAAACTGGAGGTGCCAGGCCAGGAGGTGACAGGATTGAGGAGGGGATGAGGCACTCCTGGAACCCAACATAGGTGGCATTTTGCTTTGCTTGATATGATTTTCAAAAGAAAGGCGGGCGGCTGGAGGGCCCTGCCCGTGGCTCTCTTCCGAGGCCCCTCGGCGCCGAGTGGGCCGCCGAGCCCCCGCCCAGCTCACTTCTGAGACCGCAGGCGCGGTGGGGTCCCCACCAACAGGCGCTGCCTAGGACGTGCAGGGAGAGTAAGCAGGGAGGGTGTCGGGGGCGACACAGAGCGCAGTTAGGACTGGCGACGCGCTAGCGCTGAGAATCCTCCTCGCAGACTATGAACACATAAATAATTCTCGTCAACATCTGTCCACACCGCCCTGGGGCCAAGCTGCAGACAAGGCCTGGAAAACAGTCTCAGGTGACCGGCTGGCATGGCCGTGCTGTGTCCGTGCCACCAGGCAGGGCAGGGGACCCTCAGAGTCTCGTCATCACTGTGCTTTCCGCGATACAGGAGCGTCCTGTAGCTTCACTTTCCCAGGGAAAGAAGAGGAGTTTGCGGGGCCCTCAGGGAGCAGCAGTACCGTCGGCCTTGTCCTCTCCACGGGTCACGGGCGCCGTTCTGCCACGGGAGGTGACGGGAGCGGGTGGCAGGAGGGAGCCCCTGGGGGACAAGGAGAGGCTGTGGGCCCTGCGATGCCCTCCTGCGCCGGGAGCTCCCACTTTCTGCGTCCGCCTCTGCCCACAGCTGCCAGTGCCGCAGCAGGAAGGCAAGGGCGATGTGCAAACGCCGCCGGGGTGGGGGGTGCCCGCGGCGCCCGCGGTGGCCGCCTCACTTGCAGGTGAAGACCTCGGTGCGCTCGCTGCAGGTGTTGCACCTGACAAAGCAGCACCAGTGGAACTTGCAGTTGCACTGCCAGACCTTGGTGTACTGGTGGGTGTTGTAGCCGCGGCCGCAGCACATGGTGTCGCAGCCGTCCGCTCCGGGCGAGGTGCGATTGCACAGGCGGCCCTGCGTGCCCACGCTGCCTGTGGCCGCGTCCTCCTCGCAGTAGTTGGGCGACTTCTCGATGTACACCAGGTCCGTCTCCATGGGCTTCTGGTAGCTGCGCAGCTGTTTGATGCGCAGGAAGGTGGGCTGCCGCAGGCGGCTGGCCCGCACCACCTCCACCTGCACGGCCGCGTTGTACTTCTCCTTGAGCAGGTGGCCCACCTCGCGGAACTTGGGCAGCGTGGTCCAGCAGGTCTTGGTGGTGCACGAGCCTGACACGCCGTGGCACTTGCACTCCAGCTGCATCCGGTCCTCTAGAACCTGCAGGGGACAGAGCAGCTGCTCGACATGGCACAGCCCAAGCTGGGCGCCATTCGAGCCCCCACCTCCACCTCCAGCCTGACCCCAGAGCCCACTCCTCCACTTCACGCTGTTGGCCACAGGTGAATGTCTCTCCCTCTCTGAGCCTCTGCCTCCTCGTCCATTAAATGGGGCTACTAACAACAGGTCCTTACTGCACAGGACGGGTCCAGCAGGAATATTCAGGACTTGGCAGAGCTTGGTGTACTTTCATCCAATCTGTTTTGTTAGGTTTTCACAGCCCTCCAAGGTGTGGCTCTACGACCATCAGTGCGATGATGAGGAAACTGGGCTCGGGTGCCAGGGACTTGCTGCAGGGCACAGGGCAGCGAGGGGCCCAGCAACAGTAGATGCTAAATAAGTGTGCGTCCCTCCCTCTTACCACTCCCTGCCTTGTGCCTGGGATAGGGGCTGGCATGCAGTTGGTGCCTAACCAGCGGCTGTTTGTGAGAGCCTGGCATGCCCATGGAGCTCATTGCACGTCTGCCCAAGGACCTGGCTGGGGCGGAGGCGCGAGTGCGCAGGTCGCCAGGCGGCCGTGCTGGGAAGCGGGCGGTCCCAGCCCGCTCGATGTTGTTCTTTCTCCCCGGCTCCACGGGGCCCTTGCTGGGCGCAGCCGTGTGTTTTCCTTGGGCCTCCCTCCGAGGCCCCGGAAGGCCCGTTCCCAGAGCCAGCCATGACCCCAGGTACTCATTTACCTGGATCGAAAGGGCCCTGCCAGCCGGGCCTGATTAAAGATGGGGAATCATTAGCTGCTGCTCTGCGGCGGCAGAAGGGCCATTTGTCAGCTGTCGGGGCTCCGCTGGCCTCGCCTTGGCGGCCCAGCTCTGCCCCCTGGGCCAACACTCACAGTCAAGGGGCACCTGCCGTCAGCCCCGCTCTGGCGCACAAAAGTCCCCAGCAGGTGAACGAATACATGAATGAATGAGCGAGTGAAAGACACAGAGGGAGGGAGTCACAGCCCACAGGTACGACCACTGCCCCGGCACCCTCCCCTGGCCCAGCGCATGCGGCCCTGGATCTCGGAGGGGACCTCTGGGGCTCACGGTCCAGTGAGGGAGAAGGAGGAGGACGTGCACGATGCAGGTGCTGCAGGAGCCCACAAGAACCCAACCCTGCTGGGTGATGGTGCCTGGGCTGGGGCCTTCCTGGAGGAGATGGCGCCCACGCTGGGTACTGATGGTTGAGTAGGAGCCTGTTAGACAAACAGGAGGGTGTTCCGGGAGGGGTTCAACATGGGCAAAGGTCTGGAGACCACCGGGCCTGAAGGGAAAGATGAGGCCACACGCATGTCAAGTGGGCGCAGGGTGGGCCCTGAGGCTGGGCCTGGAGTTGGGGGTGCCTTCTGCTCTGCGGGAATGGAGAGGACTGGAGAGGCTGGGGAGGAGGAGGGGAAGGAGGCTGACAGCAGGTGCCAGGAGCTGATCCTCCCCAGAGGGGCCTTGATGGCCCGAGGCCTGGCTGGGTGTCCAGGCTAGAGGTTTTGTGTGCCAGGTGGCCCTCTGGTGTGCCCTCTGGTGTCCCCACTGTGGCCTGTTGCACAGCTGCCTCCCCACTGTGCTCCGCTGCCCTCCCCCGACCCCTAGGCCCCTGTCTCCGCATCCACATCAAGGGCAGGTGGCTCAGCCTGCACCCTCCTGCCCACCTGGGGACCTTCAGACCCTGCACCGTCAGGCCAGTGACCGGCAGCCGATGAAGCCGATTGGGCAGCTGTTTGCAGAGTGAGGGGCCACATCCTCGCTTGGCTGGGTCCCCTGGGCCAGAGCCTCTCCCGGGAGGTGATCACAGGATTCAAGAATGTGCCGTTTCCTTCTCCTGAGCCTCGGCCATGAGCGCGATGGCAATGGTGGCGCCAGCGGCAGCGGGAACGTTGGGGCACTGAGACCAGGCCCCCGCCCCAGAAGACCACAGGGCAGGGCGCAGAGCAGCGCTGAGGGGGCTGAGGCAGGGGCTGCTAGCCCAGGCCTCGGTTCCTCTCCTTGCCAGGGCTGTGGGGGCGGGTGGACTGGGGCCCCTCTGGGAAAGAGTGAATTGGGTGTTCTTCCCACAACAAAGGTGTGGCCCATGCTCTGGGAACAGTGCTCCGTTATAGCCCAGGGGCTGGGGGGAGAATAGGGGTGGCAGACCAAAGTCCTTCCAGGGGAGCCTGGTGTCCGGGTGCAACAGCGGAAGACACCTCGCGCACCACCCCAGCCGCAGCCTGGGGCCGACGGCTCTGAGCCTAGGCCGGGGACAGAGGCCCCTGCACCCCCTCTGCCGGGGCAGCTCCCAGGCCTGCCCCTTTCCTGACCCTTGTGGCATGAGCCCGACATGTGAGCCCCTTGGGGACATGGCCTGTGTTGGCTTCACCCTCTCACACAGGCCCACGTCATGGACTGAACGTGGTCAGCAAGCGAAGCTATTTCATCAGCCTCTGGGTCGAGACGGAGAGTGTGGCCGTGAGGTCCCGCCGGGCTCGGGGGACAATTTCTCGGCTCTGGGCCTGGCATGAGTCTTGTGGCACCTTGGTCAGGTAAGGGCTGTGCCGAGACACGGTACACGTCCAGCTAATAGGACACCTGCCCCAGCTCCTGGAGCTGGGGGTACTCCGCAGCGATGACCACCCCCACCCTCATGTGACCTAGAAAGGAGCCCAGAGGTGTCCCGATCACAGCCCCGGGCCTTCCAGGTGGATGATCTCTTGCTTCCACTGGGGTGGTGCAGAGGGAAGAGACCCGGCTTCCACCGGCCCAGGCATGGCCTCCGTCTGCCCCACGCAGCGGCGGGCCACACACTGGCCAGCACTGGTCCCGGACGCCTGCATAACCATAGGGGACGCCCCAGGCTCTTCCAGCCCAGGCACTGTGTGGCTGCTCACGGGAGCCCACCCAACCCGTGCAGAGCTTGCGGGGGCAGCCATTCCGGGGCTCATGGAAGCAGGGCACGAGCAGGACTCTGGGCTCAGCCCCTCTGACCCCCGCCCACCAGGGCACTGGCCTGGGGTGAACGGCCAGTGTGGTAGGCTGGATGGTAGCCCCTCTCCAAGTTCATGTCCCCTGGTAACCTCCTAAAGGGGCCTCACTTGGAAACGGGGTGTTTGCAGCTGTAATTAAGGAAAGGATGGGGATGGGATAACGCTGGGTTATCCGAGTGGTGCTAATCCGATGGCCAGTGTCCTCCTGAGAGACAGCGGAGGAGACAGGCTCTGGGGAGGAGGCCACATGAACACAGGCCAGGGCTAGAGGGATGCGGCCATGAGCCAAGGAGCACCGGCAGCCACTGGAAGCTGGCAGAGGCAGGAAGGATCCTCCCCTGGGGCTTTGCAGGGATTGGGCCAGCCAACACCTGCTATTGGGCTTCTGGCCCCAGACTGCGACTGCGAGAGAACACAGGTGTGTGGCGCGTAGCCATGTGGCTGCAGCTTCCTTTCCACCTGACCTGCTGGACAACATGCTCCTGAGGCAGTCAGTGGGTGGGGCAGGCCTGCAGCCCTGGGAGGGGCAAGGGCACCCGGCACTGGGGGGCCGTGAAGGTCTGGACCCAGTTCTTCTGGAAACCCCAAAGAGCCCCACCCACACCCACCCCTGCCACCATGAGCACTTTGCTGCTGGGTGAAGGAGCTCGCCACTGAGGGTCACTGTGAAGCCACCACCTTTTCCAAGGGCTCAGGCCACACCTGTGCCACACGGCTGCACAACCGGGGGCTGTTAGAGGGGTGGGGGAGGCAAAGCGCCTCTCACCCACCATGCAGATGAGGAGACAGAGGCTCAGCAGAGAGATGGGCTCAGCCAGGGCCTCACAGACAGTTGGGCACAGTACAGTCTGGGAGTCCAGCCGCTGACCACTTTAGGCCCTTCCCTGTGGCTGCCCCGTCCTTGCTGAGCCCTCAGCCTCCCATCCATCATCCATCCATCTATCCAAACATCATCCATCCACCCACCCATCCCTCACCCATCCATCCATCCGCCCATCCATTCATCTACCCACCTATCCCTCATCCATCCATCCATCCACCTATCTAACCACCCATCCATCCATCTACTCATTCATCCATCTACCCATCCACCCATCCATCCCTCATCCATCCATCCATCCACCCATCCATTCATTCACCCATCCATCCCTCATCCATCCATCCATTCCTCATCCATCCATCTAACCACCCATCCATCCATCTACCCATCCACCCACCCATCCATTCATCCACCCACCCATCCCTCATCCATCCATCCATCCATCCATCCCTCATCCATCCATCCATCCGCCCATCCATCCATCCATCCACCTATCTAACCACCCATCCATCCCTCATCCATCCATCCATCTACCCATTCATTCATTCATCCATCCATCTCTCATCCATCCATCCATCTACCCATGCATTCATTCACCCATCCATCTCTCATCCATCCATCCACCCCTCATCCATCATCCATTCCTCATCCATCCATCTACCCATCCACCCACCCATCCATTCATCCACCCACCCATCCCTCATCCATCCATCTATCCACCCATCCATTCACCCATCCATCCATCCCTCATCCATCCATCCATCCACCTATCTAACCATCCATCCATCTACCCATCCACTCATCCATCCCTCATCCATCCATCCATCCACCCATCCATTCATTCACCCATCCATCCACCCATCCCTCATCCATCCATCTATCCACCCATCCATCCCTCATCCATCCATCTATCCACCCATCCATTCATTCACCCATCCATCCCTCATCCATCCATCCATCCACCTATCTAACCATCCATCCATCCACCATCCATAATCCATTCATCCATCTACTCATCTCCTTATCTATCCATCCACTCATCTATCCTTCTATCCAAACATCATCCACCCATCCACCCATCCATTCATCCATCTATCCAAACAACCATCCATCATCCATCCACCCATCATCCCTCCATCCATTCATTTGGTGATAATAACCACCTGTTGCATGAAAATCTCGACATCTACAAAAGACAGGCAAACCCTTGGCCTGGTGTTCAAGGCCTGTTCTGTGCTGGCCCCTGCTTGCTTCTTCAGCCCCATCTTGTGCTCCCAGCAGCCTGAACCATCTGCAGGCCTCCTGGGGCCAGCTCCTCTTGCCTTTGCTCTTCTTAGCTCTGGCATGTCCTTCGAGGCTCCACTCTCATGGCAACTCTTCCAGGAAGCTTCTCTTCCCTCCCCAACCTCCCAGGCTGTTGCTGTCCTGGGTGTGGTCCCCATACCCTGCATGTGGACCCAGCTCGCATAGCCAGGGCCGTGTCTGGCTCCTCTCTGCCCCTATGCCCAGCCTAGCACCTGGCCCAGAGAAAGGGCAGGGAGCATTTGTTGAATGAAGAAGTGTGACCAATGGTCTGGGGCAGAGGGATTTTTCAACTCCTCTTTGCCTGGCAGGCAAGTGTGCCTGTGCCCGAGGAGCCTCCCAGGCCCTGCTTCCCTAGGTGCAGCCCCCGGGGAGAGGAGCCAGGCAGGCCGGGCGTTCCACATGGCTGGCTGCTCTATCTCGGGCCATCTTGCCGCCATGGCGGCTGCTCCTCCCAGCCAGTATCTGGGCCCTCATCTCCCTGCGGGTGGGGCCAGGCTCACCCTGGCTTCTTCCCCAGTGTGGCCCTATCTGAATTTCCTCCACTAGCACCCCGCACGCCATCCCATGCACGCGAGAAACTGGCTGCTCTTCAAGAGCCCTCGACTCACAGTGTCCGCCTTGCTCAGGCTGCTCCCCATCCTGGGAGCATCCCTTCCCCGGCCTCTCAAGGTGATCGGGCCAAAGGCTGCCTCCTCCAGGAAGTCTTTCCTGGCGTGTTGGCGTGGCCTCTGGGACCGGGAACACCAAGGGCAGGGACATAAGGCTGGGGCGGGGCACCCCCCACCCTCAGGTCCCCAGCCAGCCCAGCTCACACCCGGGATGGAAACAGGGTCCCCATCCAGCCCTGCATCACGTCACCAGTCAGGGCCTCATTTCTACACTTTGGGATGGGAACAGCGTGGCTGCCTCTTAGAGCTGTCGGGCGGCTCCGAGTGATGCACCTGGAGGACCCAGGGCACCTGGCGCCACCCACCGCACACTGCGGGGCTCAGGTCACCAACTGTCTCCACTAGAAGGGTCACCTGAGGCTCACAGAGGTTGGAGACCCTCGGGCGGCGCAGCTGACACACCCGACACAGCAGCGGCACCGCCCCTGCGCGCGCCCTACCTTCCTGCCGGCCTCGTTGTTGTGCAGGTTCATGAGGCGCCGCGCGTTCTTCTTGATCTCGCGCGCGTCCACGAAGCGCCGCGAGAAGTCGATGCCGTAGCGCACGTCGGCGGAGCAGCCGCCCCACTTCCAGCCTTCGGCCTGGTTGTAGTAGCCCTGCTTCTCGCGGTCGCAGCCGCAGTTGCTCAGGTTGCCCTGGCTGCAGGCGGCGGTGACGGCGTGGGCCACGCCGGCC
Organism: Avahi laniger; assembly: GCA_963575035.1. Classification (NCBI taxonomy): domain Eukaryota; kingdom Metazoa; phylum Chordata; class Mammalia; order Primates; family Indriidae; genus Avahi; species Avahi laniger. Next base: position 52,088 of record CAUYSK010088976.1, on the reverse strand, counting down.
GCGGTGATGGCGTAGGTGAAGGCGGCCTCACGGCTCCCTGCGGGAGAGATGGTGCGCACGGTGAGGCCCCCAGCTCGGAGCCGGCTGGGCTCAGCGACTGAGGGCTGGGCCTTGGTCCCCCTGCTACTGGCTGGCTGTGTGACCCTGGGCTCGGTCACTTCCCTCTCTGAGCTTCCAACTCACCAAGTGGGGCTGAAAGTGCCCGCCTTGTGGGCTGCGGTGACGGCAGTGCCTGGTATACAGCAGGCACTCAGTGCATGCTGTGATCCTCCCACTAGCATGTAACACCCCGTCGTCAACTTCTCTCCCTGTTCCCAAGAGAGGGAGAGGCCCAGTGTCTCCAGCCCTGGGAGTGAGCAGTGGGGGGTCCGTGCCTCTGCCAGCCTCCCAGATGCTGCTCCTCAAGGACGAGCCATTTGCGCCGGCCTCCGTGGGGGCCACGTGTGCGTGGAAGACAAGCTGGGGCCGTGGGGAGCACAGGGGCGCCCCATCCCCACCCGCCAGCCAGGAGCCCAGGCAGACGCCACACCGCGGAGCCCACCCAGGCTCTCCTGTTGCTGCCTCCCTTTCTGACCACCCCGCTTCAACCCATCACCAGGCCCTGGGCCCCCGACTCTCCCCTCTCCTCCCAGTGCCCCTGCCTGGCTCAGGGGCCCCTGAACCGCCCAGACTTGGGCACCAGTCCTCCCTGGCCCTCACTCCCCCGGCTGCCAGCTGGGTCCTTCCAAGCGTGGTCCGGGCAGAGCCCTCCCTCCCGCTGGCAGAGCCAAGCCCACGGTGGGCTAAGCAGGGAAGGCGCCAGGTCAACACCCGCTGGCCTCCCTACCCCTCTTCCGTCCTCTGCCCAGAACAATGACTCGATCCTTCCGGGTGCTGCTCACATCCCTGGGAGGTTACGTGGTCTCTGGTGAAATTCCCTTTCCCTTCATGCCTGACAGCGAAGGACCTCCCAAGGCCTGGTTCCAACGCCTCCTCCTCCAGGCAGCCTCTCCAGACTTCCAGCCAGGAGGGCGCCCTTGCAGCCAACCCTAGTCCCAGCATGACCCAGATCCAGACACTCTCTCCCTTGTGAGCTCTACAGCTGGGGACTCCCACATGAGTCCAAAGGCTCCTTGTCCACTTCTAACTTGTTCTTCTTTATCTCCCACAGCCCCAGGCCGGGTCCTGAGCATCCTTCCCTCCCGGCCCTGCACTCTCAGTCCCTCTCCGCTTGCCCACGGCCACGGCTGTGTGGCCTCCGGGGCCGGTGCCTGGCACCGCGCAAGCTCAGTAATGCCGACTGGAGAACCAAGAGCCAAAGCCCGTGAGTGGGAGTCTCACCACCCATCTCAGCAACACCTGGAGCAGGCCCAGCACGCAGTCGCAGGACGGGGCAGCGGGAGACCCACTCTGCAGCCACTGCCCGAGTCCCGCGCCCCGTGAGCACCCGCACGGCCCTCCCTGTGCCCGGTGCTGTCCTGTCATTAGGGCTGAGGTGACTGCCCGCAGACTGAGAGAGGCTGGCCAAGTCAGGTCTGTTCCTTGCGCTATCACTGAGCACCAGCTGCATGTCCGGCCCCATGCTGGGGGCTAACTGTGTGCCCTGGGGGCCACCTCCTTAACCCCAGCCAGCCGGGGGGCTCACCCAGGTGGGGCGCCTCTTCCCCTGGGATATCTTCCAAGGGGTGAGGACCAGGCCGGGGGCCGAGTGGACTTTGGTGGCCGTCTGCTGTCATGGAAGGGCCCACAGCTTCTTGGGAACTTCTTTGCTCTGAGAAGAGCTGAGGGGAGGGTGGTGACCAGTGTCCCCTCCTCCCTAGCAAGATGCGAGTCTCCTCCTTCCAGCTCAGGATGCTTAGCCCCTGCGTGACCAGGCTTTGCCCCGCCAGCCTCGCCTCCGCTCTTCTGCCCACTCCCTGCCTGGGACAGGGACAGGGAGGACACGGGACTCCACCTCCCTGGGTCTCAGGGAGGTCAAGATGATCTGAAGGGTTTGAAGTGGGTTATTGAACTCTCTGCATTGCCTGAGCCCAGCAAGCAGGGCCTGCAGACAAGCTGCCCACCAGAAAGCCTCGCTGGGGCCACGCGGACAGAGGGAGGGAGAGGAAGTAGGTGGGGAAGCGAGGGAAGAGCTGAGAGAAGGAGCACGAGGGAGCATCGTGGCACCTCAAAGGATTCCCTGACCTGCCTCTGTGGAGTGGAGTCAAGGGAGGCTTCCTGGAAGAGGTGACATCCTAACTAAGTACAGTAAGTCATAGCAAGGACTATGAATTAACTCCCTGCCTGTGTGGTGGGTTGTGACAGCCGTACAGGCGGACACTCAGAGTGGGCCGGGCAGGGGTGAGGGTGCCGAGGTGCGGAAGGGTTTGCTGAGGTCAAGGGTAGTAACAGAAGAGGAGAGCAGTCGGGGGAGCCAGGTGGAAGCAGGCGGCAGGTGTGGGGCCAGATGCGGTGGGACTTGGATGTTAGGATGCCCACCCTGGCTCCGCGGGGATGAGGATTCTGGAAGTTCTTGGAGGCAGATGGGCAGAGCTGTGCTGGCCCGTCCCTGTCACAGCCAACACTAACATGGCTCTCACCTGTGCCAGGCACGCTTCCAGCCCTTCACATGTGTTCTCACGTAACTCCCAACGACCGGGCGAAGTGGGTCGAATTATTATTTCCATTTCACAGGTGAGGAGACTGAGGCCCAGTGGGTATGAAACCAGGTGTTCGTGGCTGAGGCAGGGTTTGAGCCCAGGCAGTGGATTCAAAGCCCAGAAAGGCTGAGGGAAAAGCTAAGGCCTGGGGTGGGGGTCCTTGGAAGCCATCTGCCCCCAGCTTGACCCTTTTGTAGCTAAGCGACTCTCGGCAGGAAGGGACAGGGAAGGGGCTGAGCAGCCGCAGGAGGAGAATGCCACGTGGGGACCGACTGCAGACCTCGGTGTGGGGCTGGCGTGGGCAGACTAGGGGTGGGGAGCTCTGGGGAGGCCAAGCTGGCTCCAGAGTGGGCACGTGTCACAAGCGAGGCCCCCAAGAGAGGACTCCAGGAAACCCAAGCGAGGTGCAATCACGTCAAGAGGCAGAAGTCCTGCACGAGGACGGATGTGGCTGCTCCCTCGGAGGCCCTGGAGCCAGTGGCCCTCCTCCTCCTGCCAGGTGAGCGGGTCGGGGACGGACGTCCTGCTGCCCCGAAGCCCCCAGGCGGGCCACAGGTGCCAAGGCTGGGTCTGCGTGCTCTGAGGACGGGTCGTGACAGCCGCCCTCCCGTCCCTCCTGCAAGTTCCTGCCCTCACCTGGCTGTGCCCACCCCGGGCTCCGGCTCAGTTACTCACCGGTTACTCACCGCCTGCCACTCCCGCTAACTCCTTCTTTATTTGGTTTTAATGAGCCAAGCCCTCTCGTCTCTCACCATGGAGACCAGGGGAGGTGAACTGCAGGCAGAAGTTGCAGTTTTGGGAGGACCAACAGGAACGGCATTGGGTCCAGCGAGAGTCGCCGCCAGGGACCGTGGCTCCCGCGTGCCCAGTAGGCCGCGTGTGTTGTCGCCTTTAATTCTCACAACAGCCCCACGGGGAGGGCTGGTTGCCCCATTTGCCGCACCGGACGCCAGCTCAGAGGGCTTCGTGACTTGCCCCAGGTCACGCCGTGCTGGGCGTGGGGCCGAGGGCAGAGCAGTTCCAGGCTTCCCCGTCTGCCTCCCGAAACCACTCCCGGGGCCCCGGCTGGGGCGCCTTGCCAGTCGCCGGCAGTGCGTGCTCCCTCCCGGCAAGGGCGTGTGGATGCTTAGATTTAGGAGACGCTGATCCCTGGTGCCCGGTGTGGACAGCCTGGACCTGTGGACCTTGCCCAGCAACCTCGATGGCTCCCGAGGCCTCTGTGACGACTTCCAGTGCCTCGGCCTGGCCCCCAAGGCCTGGGCCCACCTGTCCTCTCCCACCACTCTGAGCTCCGCAGCTGCTCCAGATGTGTCTAGTAATGGGGGCCTATTGGACCAAGGTAGCCTGGATGGTCTACGGGGGCCAGCAGCTGTCCCGAGGCCCCTCTCAGGACCCAGAGCCTCCCCAGCACAGGTCTACACCCTCAGACACTGGAGCGCCACAGCACCCGGCAGTACCCTTGAAATGCCAGCGACAGGTGAGCAGGCCCCGCGCTGGCCCCACCCCCCAGGCTCTGTTGAGCCCCTGTGTGGGCTTCTGAGTCCTAATGGTCCCCAAGGGCCCCAGCCCTGACGCAGAGTCCCTGTCTCTGTGCGGTCTGTCTCAGGTGCCTGGGCCAGCGCAGGTGCACGCCGATAGCCCCTGGCCCTGCCCGAGGTTCAGGATGGGCAGAGTGGGAGCTGCTGGGAGGGAGACTCAGGGCAGAGCCGGGAGCACTGTGTGGCCGCAGGCAAGTCACAAGCCCTCTCGGAGCCTGTATTCCAATCTGCTGCAGCAGCCATCGCTGAGAACAAACAGGACTAACAGGCGGCCAGTGGGCCAGGCCGGCTGCAGGGCCACCACACACAGCCAGGACTTCCAAGACAGGCCCAGGCATCTCCGCGCTCCGTCCAGACTGGGCTGAAACAGCCTCCCCCAAAGGCCTGGCCCAGCAGCCCTGCCTGGGTGTCTGTCCACTCACATTCTGGGTAAACCCAGAGCAGCAGACCCTCAGAGACCACCACCTCGTGGGGACACTGAGGCCACACTGCTCTCTCTGCAAGTAACTCAAGCCCTCACTGAGCCCATGATACCCCCTCCGCGATGCCAACAGACCCGATACCTGGGGAACGGGGGTGTGCCCGGGCCATGCTATGGCCTCGTCCACCAGTCAGCCTCTCGCTCTGACCCCGAGGAGGAGGATGCTGGAGACCCCAGCAGACCCTGGTGAGCAATTTCTGGAAGGAACAAATGCACATCCGGAGCACAGCTGGGGCTTGGGCAGAACATGGCTGCCCCCTCCTTCCCGGGGCAGAGCCAGGGGCTGAGCCCACCCTCCCAGCCCAGGTACGGCTTCTCCCCACCCCTCCATAGTGACCTGCCACTTCCTAGCGTCCACAGGGGGCCAGCGCACTATTTTTAGAAAGTCATAAAAAGCTGTAATTGAGTACGTAATGACCCGATTAACCACTTGGGGGGCGGGGTGCAGGGCGGGAAAGGCCCTGGGTTCCCTCTTAGAAGGGGGCCGGGAATCTGGAACCTCAGTCCCACACCTCCCTCCCCAGCCAGAAGCCTGAGGCCCAGAGAGGGACAGCACGCTGCCCAAGGTGACACAGCAGCACAGAGAAAGGGGGAGCCGGGACCCGACATTCTCAAGCGGCCGAGGTGAGACGGAAGTCCGGGGGCCACACAGTCCCAGAGGACGGAAGGAGGCTCGGCGTCTGACACCTCAAGTCCCAGTCCAGACCCTAAACTTCGCCAGTTGGGTGACCTCAGACCAGTCAAGGGGCCTTTTCTGTGGCCATTTTGCCACTTACAAAGTGAGGATAATGGCTCCGATGTGGCCCGAAGGGCACACGGTCCAGGGGGCAGGCTGACCTGAGCTTCGTGTCCATGCCCATGACGCACAGCACACATGGGGTCTTCACGGGCGTCCACATTTGGGCATTGCTGGCTGGCACGAGTGCACCTCTGCACGTGCGCCCGGCGTACGCTTGGGCCTGCCCTCGCACGCGGGCTCCGGGACGACGGTGCGTGCTGTGCACGTGCATCTGAGCCATGGCCAGCACAGCGCGGTTCGCCCTTCCTCTCTGCCAGCCTGTGTTTGCCTCTCTTTAAAAAAATGACGTTTTCTACAACTCTATAATAAAAAGGTTAACAACCAATGAAGAACGGGCAAAGACTAACAGATGAGGAGATAAAGAAATCGTGGTTTACAAACACAATGCGATACTATCCAGCGAAAAGAATGGAATCCTGCCCTTTGCAGCAACACGGATGGAACTGCAGGTGGTTACGTGAGGTGAGACAAGCCAGGCACAGAAAGACAAAAAATCACACGTTCTCGCTCATACCTGGGAGCTAAAAACGTGGCTCTCACTGGGTGGAGGGTAGCTGGGGAGAGTGGGCGGGACAAAGAGAGGTGGGTTGAGGGGGACAGACTCAGTTCTCGTGATCTGTTGCACAGTGGGGTGACTATAGTTATCAACAACGTATTGTATATTTCCAAACAGAAGACGCGAGATGTTCCCAATACACAGAAACGATAAATGCTCGAGGCCGCATAGACCCTAAGCATTTGACTCGATCATCACGCATCGTACGCACATATGGAAACATCACGTGCGCCCCACACACATGTACGATGTTATGCATTAACTGAAAAACTTTAAAAGCCAAGAAATCACGGGCAAAGGATGGGAGCAGGTGCGGCATTTCTCCAAAGAAGGTCTCACAGTGGCCGCAAGCGTACGGAAGATGCGCGACGTCACTAGCTGCCAAAGACACGCAAGTCGCACCCGCAAGGAGACGCCACTTGGCACTCGCTGGGTGGCTGAGATAAGAAGGCTGACGGTGAGGAGCGTTGCAAGGAGGTGGGGCAGTCGGGACCCTCCGCACCGCCGGTGGGAGTGTGCCGGTGCAGCGCCGTGGAAAAGTTCGGCGGTTTCTCAAGAACTTCAGCGTAGAGTTGCCACGTGACCAGCGATGCCGCTCCGAGGCATGAACGCAAGAGAAGTGAAAACATACATCCGCACAAAAACTGGCACGCAAGCGCTCACAGCAGTATGATTTGTAACAGCCGAAAGTGGAGCAACCCTGCTGTCCGTGGATGATGGATAAACGAAGCATGGCCCGTCCACACGCTGGGATATCCTTCACCGTACACGGGAAGTGCAGCACGGACCACGCTACAGTGTGGACAAGGCTCACCAATGTTACGCCGAGTGGACAGAACCAGACACTGGCCCCGTGCGGTGTGACTGCGTCTGCATGAACTGCCCAGACAGGGACCGCTGAGGCAGACGGTGTCGCCAGGGCGGGGGCGTCGTGGATGGCAACTGAGAGTGCAGGGTTTCTTTCTGGGGGATGAAAATGTTCTAAGGTCGATCGAGGCAGTGTTTGCACAGCTCTGTGGATGTGCTACAGACCCTTGAACCACACGCCCTGAATGCACGAAATACACAGCGGGTGCGTTACGTCTCAATAGGACTGTTGCAAAACCACAGCATGTGATGATGCCGTGGACTTTAACCCTCACAGGGGTCCCCTCAGTATGAATTAGGGCCCCACCCCTCAACTAGGACACTGGGCTCAGAGAGGCAGGAGACTGGACCCAGGTCACACAGCAGGTGAGCTGTGGAGCTGGGATCTGACCTGGGTCCCCAGAGTTCACGCTCAGCCCACTCCGCACCCACTGGGACAGGACGACCCTAGCGGCTCTGCCTCCCACCTCACTGACCTGGGCCCCTTGCTCACCTGTGTCGGCCCCTGACGCCCGACCGTGCCTTTTACCACTCGCCCCGTTACCATCCGCGTGCCCCACCCTGAGTGCAGCCTCCCTCCCTGCCAAAGCCCCAGAGTCCCAGGGGTGAGGCCCTCGTCCAAGGCCAAGCACAGAGCGGGGCTGGGGGTGGAGGCAGACAGGCGGGGAGGGGTTCACGGACAGTGGAGGGCATGGGCAGCGTAAGAACCATGCAGGAGTCAGCAGGAGAGGGTGGCTGGACCAGGGCGCAGGGTGGCCAGAGAGGCCTCCTCTCAGCAAGGGATGCTAAAGGTGGGCCCTAAATGAGGAGACAGTGAGGAAGGCAAAGGCAGGGAACAGTGCTCTGGACGGAGGGAACAGCAATGCTAGGGCCCTGAGGTGGGAGCAAGCTGAGCATGTGTGGTTTGTCCTAGCAGAGATCAGTAGAGATGAGTGGGTGACGGTCCTTGGGGACTGCACTGTGTCACCCTAGGGGAAGAGCTTAGACTTTAAGAAGATGGGGAGCCCCCGGAGGGGGTTGCTCTGACATTTAAAAGGACCCTCTGGCCGACCCCATAGGGAGGCCATTGCCAGGGTCCAGGTGAGAAATGCTAGCGGCCTGCCAGGTAAAGGAGGTGAGAGTGGCCAGGTTTGGGACAGTCTGAACGTGGACTGGCAGGTGGATTGGGCGAGGGGTTTAGGGAGAGTCCAGAAGGGATCCCACGTGGACCGGAGCTGTGTGGGGCGGTCACCAAGGCAGGGGGTGAGGAAGCTCGAGTTTGGGGGAATCAAAGGCGCTGTCTTGGCCCAGGTAGCACAGGGTGCCAGGGTCAGCAAGGGGGGGCGAGGGGCAGATGGGCACTCGGCCCGGCACCAGGGAGATGTCCAGCCTCGCCGGGCCCCATGTCTGGGCCAACCCCACGTAGAACTGAGGCTCATGCTGGGTGGCCCTGGCCAAATCCCCCACTGCCCAGGCCTCAGTTTCCCTGTGCACTATGGGATAAGGCCCAGTGTAGTGAGTGGGTTCTCCTTGAAGTCTCTCTGGCAGAGCAGCTTTTGTCAGATGGATCTTCGAAAAGAGCAGGTCAGAACAGGGCTGCTGGGGCTGAAGTGGGGTCTCTGTGGCCTAGGCATGGGGACACTGCTGGCTGGTGGCCCCCTCTGCCCCCCAGCCCCCAGGCTCCTCACGAGCCTAGAACTGGATGGGGAGTACTGCCCCAACACACCCAGTTTGTAGAGGGGGAGACAGCCCTGGGCCACGCCCGCAGGTCCCGGCTGAGCTCGTGTGGGGGCCGTGTCTGGACAGGGCACTAAGGTGGCTGCTGGGCACAGGAGCTGGGAAGAGAAGCCCAGGGACCCAGGAAGGGGCCCAAGAGTCCCCTGTGCCTGCCCACACCCCAGCCTGGGCCCAGTCACGGGGTGCAGCTCCCTGCCTGAGCTGGTCTCGGATCTGCCCCCTTGCACACACGGGGCCCAGGCTGGGGGTAGGCAGGTCTGTGATGCCTCCAGGCCCTGGCTAGGCCCAAATCCCTCTTTATGCAGTTGAAGGATCGTAAGTCCAGAGCCCCAGTCCAGAGCCAGGCGCCCTGTGAGCCTGCCTGGACCGACTTGGCCCCCTCTGGGCTTTGCCCAGGGCCGGCTGGGCAGGCTGCCTCCAGTCCCTGGGCCTGCTTCTGCACCTGTTAAAGGGAGGTGACGATAGCGGGCACCTTGCAGGGGCCTGGTGAGAGTTAGCACGGTGGAGGGCTCAGGCTCGGCAGGGACGTGGGGAGTCCGAGACGCGTGGCTGTTTGGACCCTCCCTCTCGGAGCGGGCCTGCAGCCTGGCCCTGCCGTGCCGGGCCCAGTGGGCAGGCGGGGGTGAGGGCCTGCTCGGGGCCGCGTGTGCAGGTGCTGTCTTTCCACGTGTCTCTGTCCTTCCGTTTCCTTCTCTCTCTGTCCCTCTGTCTCTCTCCGGCCCCGCCCGGCCCCCCGCCCGCTCAGGCTGAGTCAGCGTCTCCACACTGAGCTTTTCCCTGCCATTGTCATAAACAGAGCACTGGAAAAGTCTTGCCAGGTCCGAACACGCCGGCACACCCGTGTGCCCGAGGCCTTTGTTCCGACCCAGCAGAGGCCCTCACACGCCGAGCGGCAGCCCCCAGGTGAGGACACCAGGCCCAGGGCGGGCAGCACCTGCGTCCTCCCCTGCCCCAGGGGCACTGGGGGCCTGGGAAGGCCTGTCCTGGAGCGCAGCAGCCTCCGGCTGGTGCGTTCAGCCTCGGGCAGCCTGACCTCGTGGGAGCTCCTGGCAAAACCAGCAGCTGCCTATGCGCGGTGGCACACGGCCCTGTCTCCGCAGGGCCTCCCAGCACGGTCCGGTGCGCGGGTTCTGGTGGGGCCGCCAAGCTCCTCTGGCTCTCACAGGCCATGTGGCCTTGGGTGAGTCACACGGCCTCCCTGTGAGCCTTAGTCTTCCTGTCTATGGTGTGACAGGCCCAGCCCACAGCGGGGCCTCAGGAGGTGGCTGCAGTTAAGAAAGAATCGGAGCCCGCCGAGGGCCCCACCCTGTCCTGCCTCAGTGGACCGGAGCCCAGAGCCCTGGGCCTCCTGCCCATGGACCCCCGGTGTGGACAGGTCTGCGCTGACCAAGTGGAGGGATGTCCTGCCCCCAGGCTCAGGAGAGACCCCAAGTCCTGGCAGAGCCCCAGCCCCAGCCCCTCCTTGCATATAGGTGGGACCTGGGCCGCTCACCAGCCAGGGTCTGTGTCCTTGGCATTGCCCTCTCCCCTCCTAGACCCTGTCCCCACTCTAATCCTGCTGTGGGGGCCCACAGGGACGGTGGAAAATTCCCATCTTGGACGAGTTCTAGGTGGCCCTTGAGGGGCCGTGTGGAAGGATCTGGGACTGGACTATAGCCCAGCCCGCAGCACCAGCTGGTCAAGGCCCACTGACCACCCACAGGAAGGTCCACAGCCCTGTCACTTTCTGAGGTCCCCTCGGGAGCCACGCTCCCAGGCGCGAGCTGGCCTTCCATGGAGGAGGCAGTCCCTAGCCTACCACACCGAACCAGCAGCGGGTGTGGGCAGCTTTGCCTCCAAGAAAGTCTTTCTGACTCTGACGTCAAGGGTCCAACTGTCCCTGGAGTGCTGGCTGCCTGGCCCCTGAGCCTAGGACTCGCCTGCTCTGATGCCTCAAGCTGGGCCCCAGGGATGAGGGCGGGGTGGGGGATGGCGGTGTTGCAAGGACGAGGATGGGCAGTTCTCGGGCCAGGGCCTGCGGACCGCCGGGTATGCCCAGCACGAGGCACTGCCCCCCCGCCTGGCCCCATAGGCTGTGCCCGCTCAGGTGTGGCATCCAGCAAGTGCTCAATGCATGCAGGCTGAATGGCAACCACGGCTGACGAGGGGAGCCGCCCTCCACCCCTGCACTGACTATTCCGGGAAGTGGCTGGTCGGTGGCCCTCTGCCCTTGGACCGCCCCACCTGTGCTGGAGGACACAGTCCTCAGAGGGATGGTCAAATCCAGGTTCAATGTCCCCCTGCCCTGACCGGGTGACTCGGGCCACTCTCTATGTCCCCTCTGGTACAGCACCACTCGACGGAAGTCTCAAGTCAGCCGCAGGTGTCATCTGGAATTTTCTACTAGTCACAGCAAGTGAAAATAACCAGGTGAACTCAATTTTGATAACATATTTTATTTAGCCAATATATCCAAAACCTTACTCCAATATGTAATCAGTGTAAGCACTGTTAAAGGGACGTTTTACTTTTCTGGTGAGTCTTCAAAATCCCTCCTGCATCTTACACTTACGGTACCCCTCGGTTTGCACACGCACCTGAGTGCAGAGTGCAGCCCTCAAGCCCCTGTCCCCCGGGGAAAACTGGGCCTGGTGTGCACACCCTGTGCAGGCCGTGGGTGCGCGAGGCCTGGAGTCACCCTCTCCCCCCCGGGCCCCTCACCTCTCAGATGCCCCAGGTGAGTCACTGCGCCCCCTCGGACCGTCTGGCGACCGAGATCCCTTGCTGAGTCTGTGAGCACACTCCCGTGCAGAGCTCACCCACAGAGCAAACGCGGGCAGGTGGCACTGCACCTGTGTCCTGGGCCGCTCACCTGAGCCTGGTCATGATTGGGTGGGGCTGGGCCCCTCCCCAAGGACACACAGCCCCAGCCCCGTGCCAGTGGGTCCCAGGGGGCTCTGAGCTGAGGCAGGGTGGGCAGCGGCTAGAGGGCGCCAGCATGCAGAGGGAAGGCCCTGGTCTGCTCAGAACCTTCCAGAAGCCTGCCCCTGCCCCTCCAGCCTCAGGCCTCCCCACCTCCTGTTAGCCCTCGGAGCTCCTGTGTTTCCTGGAAAATCCCATCGGCTTTCTGGGCCCTGAGCTTTGGTGTGGATGGTTGCCTCCACCCGGAGCCGTCCCTGTCCCACCTCCGGGCCGGCTTGGGTCACGCCGTCAGGGAAGCCCTTGCCCACAGTCCTGATTTGATTGTGGAGCCGGTTAGACACTCCCTTTCTTGCTCAGGGGGCCTCGGGGGCCATGTTCCTAACGTTCCTGGAACACAGGTTCTCCCGACCTCACGTGCCCCCGTCTCCCACCCCATGGCAGAAGACTGCTGAGCCGGGCAGCGTGCTCCCCGCAAGCTCGCTTCCGGTTAATAGCAGAGGCAGCTTAGGAGGGGCCTGGGCCACAAGACTGCCTCCTCCATACATGAGGAAACAGGCCAGGGATGGGCTCGGGTAGCCGTAGAGTGGAGGCCACCAGGCAAGAGGGACACCATGTCGCTGGCCTAGTATGGGCCTTGACCCCGAGAAGCAGCAAAGCAATTGGCACCCAGAGGCCCAGGGCACAGCTAGCACAGGGTCCCCATATACAACGCCCATCTAACAGGGAGTAGTGAGCGCCCCATCCCTGGAGGCAAACAAGCAACCTGGCCAGGTGCTGGAAGAGGGATTGAAACTTTGCACGGGAGGTATGATTTGCCCTTTTAAGGGGTTTCCTTTCAGCCTTCAAGATTTAGGTGGGGCCAAGGTCACAGGCGAGGCCTGGAGGGGCTGCCCCACCCACTCAGGCCATCCCCCCTCTCAGGGCCAATCATTAATTGGCGCCGCTTGAGTGGCTGCTCCCACCAGTGCCCCCGGCTGCCTGCCAGCTCATGGCCCGGCTCCCGTCCCGTCCCGTGCCCAGAGCACCCAGCACACCTGCCCGGCCCCACTTCCTGCTCGTGACTCCCCGCAGCTGAGCCCCTGGAGGAGCAAGGTGCCTTCTCAGACCACCATCAGAGCGCCCGCGGGATTCCGAGCGCCCGCGGGATTCCTACCGCCCAGCTCGGCCGGGCCAGAGCCCTGCTGGCGGAGAGCTGGGCCTTCATCTGAGGGCAGCCAGGAGCCCGGGGTGGGGGCTGCAAGCGGGGCAGCGAGAGCCCACCCGCCGGGAGGCAGGGCGCAGGGGGAGCCTGGAGGCAGGCCCAGAAGCACCAGGATGTGCCTGTGGTGGCCAGGCTGTGGACAAGGGAGAGCTGAGGAAGGGGTGAAAACGGCCTCCCCGCAGTGGGGACATCAGACTTGAATAAGCAGAGGGGAGGAGCCTCCCAGGCTGAGAAACAGAGGAGCAAAGTCCTGGAGATGGGAAGGGCCCTGCGTGCTCAGGGAAGAGGGAGAAGCCAGATACGGAGGGAAGCAGGGGTGAGAGGTGGCTATTCAGATTCCAGACTAAGGAGTTAACTTTAGCTGGGGGCAATAGGGAGCTACTGCAGGTTTTGGAGGAAGGGAGTGGCATGGCATGGCTTCTGTTTAACCCAGTAAGTGGGGCTGGTAGGGGAGGAGGCAGTGAAAGCTGCCAAGGGGAGGGACAGAGAAGTAGGCCCTGCAGTGGACATGGAGCAGAGGGTGGACCGGGAAGTGACACAGGCTTCTGCTGAGACAACAGCATGGTCAGGCTGGAGGAAGCTGGGGACAGAGACTGGGGTAGCAAGGTGCCGAGTGTGTCAGGCCAGAGGTTCCTGGGATCCCGTGGGAATCGAACCCGTGGGGCAGAGCGAGCCCCTGCTGTCGGGGCAGGCAAGAGACAGAGGCACCCGGGCACACCCCCAGGAACCTACACTCCCCAGCTGGGCCGGGCTGAGGATAAGCGGCCAGCCAGGGCCCCGAAGCCAAGGAAGGGGGATAGCCGGCAACACAAAGGCCACTGCTGGCCTGGACAAGGAGCCGGGGAGGCGATCGCGGGTGCCAGAAGGTCAGCGGGCGCGGACAGCACTGCCGAAAAGCTCGCCTCCGGGATGCTGACGGGGATCTGGGGGGCCCCTAGAAGCAGAGCCTGAGACGGACGCTGCGTTCTCAGGAGCGAGGGAACCACCATGTCCCTCACCCGCACTCTTGGGGTCCCAAATAAAGGCCAAGCTCCCACCCCTCTGTCCAGGCACAGGACGACCCGCGCGGTGAGGCAGCCAGGACCGCCAGCAGGGGCGACAGACGCCTGGATCAGCTCATCGTGTCCAAACCAAGTGACCGCGGGAGACCTCAACCCCTGGGGTTGAGCCCAGAGTCTCAGGCTGAGGGCCGGGCAGGCAGGTGGGTGTCTGGCACAAAGCCGGCTCCGGTGCCGGTGCCCTGCCCACGGGGTGGATGGGGCGGCCCCGCCCTCCGTGCTGGCACCTGGAGGGAGTGAGCTGCACTTGGGTGGTGGGCCCCAGGGAGGGGGCGGTGCCACCCACAGGCTGCTCACCACAAAGGGGCCCCCAGGGGCTTTCCCCTGCGCCACCCCTGCCAGCGTTCCAAGCCCTGGCCCAGGTCCCAGCAGCTGCGGCCTGTTCAGCGGGCCCAGGCTCCTGTGCCCTGTGGATCAGAAGGACGGGTTGTGCCCTGGGGCTGGGCACCCCTGCATGCCTGGCGCTGTGCCCAAGCTGTCACTCCCCGACCCTCACGACGGCCTGGAGGGCAGGTCCCGTCACTGTCCCCACCCTCGTGCGTTCCACAGCCGTTTACTGAGCACCGCTGCACGCAGGCATGGGGGACCCAGATGAGGACCTGCTGGCTCAGAGCTCACGTCACAAATGAGGAAACTGAGGCCCTGTGCAGCCCTGAGGGATGTGCCCAAGGTCACACGGCTGGATTCAGATCCAGGTCAGGCTCCAAAACTCACTTTTTGTTTTTTTAAGAGACGGAGTCTTGCTCTGTGGCCCAGGCTGGAGGGCAACGGTGCAACCACGGCTCCCAGCAGCCTCAAACTCCTGGGCTCTAGTGATCCTCCCACCTCAGCCTCCCAAATAGCTGGGATCACAGGTGCACACTAATGAGCCCAGCTAATTTTTCTTATTTTTTGTAGAGACAGGGTCTCACTATGTTGCCCAGGCTGGTCTCAAACTCGTGGCTTCAAGCGATCCTCTTGCCTTGGCCTCCTAAAGTGTTGAGATTACAAGGAGGAGCCATCGCGGCCTGCCCAAACTCACTTTTTTATTTAAGCTCTTCTCTGGGCATTGGTCCCCTAAGCTGTAAAATGGGCACGATGAGGCCTATCCTCAGAGTTGTGAGGACAGAGAGGCAGGTGAGTGGCCCCCAGGACTGTGCACAGTCAGCAGGGCTCCTGCCACCCCCACACGACATGTTTTGGAGGCGGTGGGCTGCCCAGCCCTTCCCCAGCCCGACCCACAGTGGCGCCCACCCTGCCCTGCGGCCGTCAGATTCACTGAAGCTCCATGTGTCATGCTGTCGCCGCTGCCCGGAAGACATTCCCCTCACGGAAGCATGACAACTGCCACGTAGCACTTCCTGGGGCCAGGCACCGTTCTCATCGAGCCCCCAACAACCTCGTGCAGGAAACACTACTTTTATTCCTATTTCCCAGGTACGGAACGGAGGCACAGAGACGAAGCAACGTGCCTGAGTCTACACAGCCACTGAGCAGAGTGGGGCGTGCCCCTCACCCTGCGCGTTGCTGCCCTGCCACCAGCCTGCAGGGTCAGGTCCACGCCAGGCCCGGCCCCACGGCCCAGAGCAAGGACCCTCGTGGTGCACGCGGCCCCCTCCGCCCCAGACGCGCAGTGTCCCCGAGGGCTGGGCCAGGCATGCAAAGGGCTGAGGGACGGCTGCTGAGGGCAAAGAAATTGGCACCGGGCGGCCGTCAGTCGGCAGGCAGGTGTCCCGGCCCAGGCCCTGGCCTCAGTGGCCCAGAGGCGCCCTTACCTACTCGGAGCTCTTGCCCAAAGACGGTCCTCTCGCCGAGGGCGGAGCAGTTCCAGCGCCCGAAGCGGAACTGATGCTGGCACTCGTTGATGCCCATCTGCGCCCCCTCCCCGACCACAATGATGGCATCGGGCCGGCTCTGGCAGATGGCGCGCTGCCGCGGGGCCAAGCCAGGGATCTTGTTGCAGATGATGTTGGCTCCCAGGGCCACCACGGACGACAGCGCTCTGCGGAGGCAGGGAGAGGAGACACAGGCCGTGAGACCGGGTGGCGCGGCACCCTCCCCCCTCCCTCCCCCAGCTCAGCCTCTCGGCCCCCAGCCTCAAACCAAGCTCTGCCCAGCAGGGAACACTCCGATCCCCGCCCTCAGGGGGCCATTTTCCATCAACCCGCACTCATGGCCCCAGTGGGAGAAGGCACACACCCGACTCCCTCAGCCTCGGGACGCAAGAACCACGGAACCGCAAGTCCCACAGACTTGCGGACTTGCAGGAACCACGGTTCCCAAGCATCTGAGTCAGACACGCAGACCCTTCAGGGCAGAGAGATCACCTGAGATCCGAAAGCCGTCGATCCCGGTCCACAGCTGTCTCCGAGCAGCAAACCCCATCTCCCAAGCAACCAGGTCTCCCATCACCCACAGGTGATACCCTCTCCCCATGGCACTCAGGCCCGGCAGGCTGGGAGCCGAGCCCACTGGCCTGCCTCCAGCTCTAGCCCCGTGTGACCTGGGGAAGGCATTCCCCCGTAAGCCTCAGTTTCCACATCCATGAAACGGGTATAAGATACCTGCTGTCCCCCCCACCACACAGGCTCAGATGACCACGGGGAGGAAGGCTGCACGCTAAGGGACGGCTGTGCGGCTTTCACTCCTTTCAGGGTGACGGGGCGCACTCAGAGGATGAAACGGCACCCACAGTGTGCTGGGCGCCATGGATAACTGCCCATCCCCCTCGGTCCCCTGAGGGTGCCTCCTTCAGAATCCCCTGGCAACTTCCAGCCAGGAAGCCACATGCCAAGCTCACCCTCCATTTGAGGTGTTATCAGCGAGATTGTTTGTTTGTTTGTTTAATGAGGTGAAATTCACGTACCATACAATGGCCGTTTTAAAGTGCGCTGTTCCGTGGCATCAGCATCTCAGTGTTGTGCAGCCTCCACCTCAAGTTCCAAGACGTTTTCACCACCCCAAAAGGAAACTCTGTCCCTGTTAGAGTCACTGCCCGTTCTCCCCCTGCCCCAGCCCTGGCAACCACCAATCTGCTTCCTGTTCCTACAGATTCGCTTATTCTAGACACGTCATGTGGAAGGACCCAGACAATATGTGACCTTTTGTGTCTGGCTTCCTTCGTGTAGCAAAATGCTTTCAAGGGTCACCATGATGTGGCTCACGTCGGCGCTTCATCCCTTTTTATGGCTGACTAATGTTCCATTGTGCAGACAGAAACACTGCGTTCAGCCACTCATCGCTCGTGGACATCTAGGCTATTGTGATGCTGGGAGTCACGCGGCTATGCGCACACACGCACAGGTTTTTGTTTGAGGACCTGTTTTCGATCTTTTCAGCATAGACCTGGGGCGGAACTGCTGGGTCATACGGTGACTCTTTAACTTTTTGAGGAGTTGCCAACTGCTCTCCAAAGTAGCCGCACCAACTGTTTGGCTAGAAGCACCCACGGAAGGGACAGCAAGCTGGAAGGAGGGGAGGGCCGCTTTCAGGCAAACCTCAGGCAGCGTTTGGGTTCAAAACGGCAGAACAGGCCTGCTTGGGGAAGGGGCAAAACGTGGGAGCAGGGGCTCCCAAAAGCTGACGCTCGAGGCTCTGGGCCCCTAGTACGGTGTGGCCCTCCCTCTACCCACGGGCTGCCAGCCCCTTTCTCAAGAGAAACAGGCCAGTGTTTTTCCAGGGCAGCCGAGCACCCAAAGCCAGCTGGAAAGTCCCCGGGTGGCCTGAGCCCGCAGCACGTGCTGTCGCCGGGCACCCCGGCCGACACTCAATCCCTGCGGCCCGCCCGGCCCGCCCGCTAATCTGGCCAAGACCTCCCTGGGTCTCCCACGGGCACAATGGGCAGAAACACCCCGGGCTGGCGTTGAGGAAGAGCATCTGGACGGGTGCGGCTGGGAGCGGGCTGGAATCTGGGGAATTCAGCCCAGAGTAATTGTAGATCCTCGGAAAACCGAGCTGGGGAAATGAGATGGATGGGAACCCTGCGAGGCACCAGCCTCCACAGAGGGCAGAGCCCTGTGGGTCCGGGACCTAAAGGACGCTCCCCAGGCCCAGATTCTTCCAGCGGGCTCGGGACTGCCAAGCCCCAACTGCCCACAGTCGGAGCCCCTGCTGGGGGCAGGAGTCTAACAAGCTGGGCCTCACTGGGACTCATGTGACTTGGGACAGATCCTAGGGGCAGGAGTACATTGTGGCACTGGCCACAGCCCTGGTTTCTCACCTCCAGACAGACCCCCAGCACCAACCCCACTGGCAACCCGATTTGATCCATAGCTCCCCATTGCCCGTGAGACGATCCAAGCTCCACTGCCTAGAATGAGAGGTCTCCTGGCCTCCGAAGACCCCTCCCCTTCCTTGCGCCCGCAGGTCCCCCCTTCGGCTGGCATCCTCCACCTGCCCGCCAGGCCCAAGCGAAAGTCCACTGTGCTCACACCCCTCGGCCCCGACACGGAGGAGGCACACAGTGGGCGCTCGCTTTGCAAGTGCGGAACCCATCCCAAGGTCCCACGGTTATGTTTCCACCCGGCTTCCCCACCGGACAGCGCCACGTCTGAGCTCAATCGGGCCCCCGAGGCTGCGTGGGGCGGCCATCCCGAGTGTCTGAGGAAAGGATGAATGAGAAAACAAAAGAGCCAATGCTCAAGAATCAGGGTGAAAGAACTCCTGCAACTTAGCACCAAAAAGACGAACAACCCGATTTTAAAGCGGGCAAAGGACTTTGTATAGACGCTTCTCCAAAGCAGATATGCAGATGGCCAACGAGCTCAAGCTCACCGCTCACAAGGAGAATGCAGCTCAAAACCACAACGAGAGACTGCTTCACACCCGCAAGACGGCTATGATAAAAATGACCACAGCAGAAAGCAACAAGGGTTGAGGACGTGGAGAAACTGGAACCCGCGTACACTGCTGGCAGGGAATTAAAATGGTGCAACCACCGTGGATAACAGCCCGGCAGTTCTTCGCTAAGTCAAACTCAGAGTTACCCGGCAGGTTCAGCCCTGGGTGTATATCCAAAGCAACTGGAGACGGGTGTTTGAACAAGAACTCGTATGCAAATATTCATAATAATCGAGGGATAGAAACAAACCCAAGTGTCATCGACAGATGAATGCATAAGCCAGGTGCAGGCTAGCACAAACGGAAATTATGTGGCCGTCGAAAGAGAGGAAGCCCTGATTCCCACTGCCACGTGCAGGCACGTCAAAAGCACCGTGCTCAGTGAAAGACGCCAGACACCACCACCACGCAGCACGTGATTCCATTCGTGCAGACTCTCCGGAACAGGCAAATCCACAGAGCAGAAAACGGAACAGGGGCCACAGGAGCTGGGGAGAGGGACAGGGAGTGACTGCCCAGCAGGGGTGGAATTTCCAGCGGGGGCGACAAACAAGTCACGGAACTAGACAGGTGGCAGTCACACAGCATTGTGAATGGGCTAAATGCCACTGAACCGTACGCTATAAAATGGTTAAAGTGGGAAATTTTGTTTCATATGTATTTTAACCACAATATTGCATAATTACATCTACACACAGGACTGCCCCACACCCCCTGGTGTAGTGTAGGCCCCGAGGGAAGGGGACGAGAGGGCCGTGGTCCTGTACGCTCCCCAGGACGTGTGGGGCTAATGGGGCAGGGACTGGGCCCCGGCCACGCCCCCGAGTGCACGGGGTGGAGGTGAAGCAAAGGCAGCAGGGAACACTGATGTGCAAATATCCAGATGTGGCTGACAACTCAGAAATAATGTCAACATCGCCTCCCTTACTATGTGGGGTAGTTTCCACTAGCCGATACCAGAGGGCCAACTCCGGGCAACGCGGACCTCTTCGGAGACTCGCTTAATCCTCACCGCACGAGGTACGCTGTGCTGTCCCCATTCTGCAGGTGGGGGTGCGGGACTGGGAGGCTGGAGGACTGCTCGGGGCCGCACGGCCAGGCTCGGGCCAGTCTCTGCTTCCAGAACGCAGGTGGAGGCAGCATTGCGGATCAGGGCGCCACGCGCCGCAGGTGCCTGGCGCACCCCGAGGACGGCCTGGGCGGGCACAGGGCCCCTTCTTACTCTCCAAATAGCCCAAGCCCTTCCGTGGTCAAGACCCTTCAGGCCGCAGGTTAATTCATTCCGGGTCCACAGGCCTCCCCACCCTCCTTGTCACCATCCAGTCTGACCACTGCCCTCCCGCGCCGGCCCTTCCGCCTGGAGGGGAAGAGGCTGCAGACGGGGCGGGGGTGCGGCAGAAACACAGAGTGTCTAAATAAGCCGCGCTGCGCAGGGGCCACGCGGGCGGCAGGAGCAGGGCGCTGAGGTCACTGGTGCTCGGAGTGCCCTGTGGGGTGGGCCCTGCTTTCACCCCACAGTGGGAAACCCTCTGGGCCGGTGTCGTGGCCCTCAGCCGCCTGCCCTGGTGCCCCGAGGGGTTGGCCAGGGAGGCCCTGAGCGGCCGTGAGCACAGAGGAGCTGGGCAGGGGCGTTTCAGGTGCTGACTTTTTCAGTGGAAAATTCTACTCTGATCGAGGCCTCAGGACACAGGCAAGACGCCAGGAGGGGTGGGCCAAGCTGCAACTCTGGAAACTCTCCTTGCCCGGCCCAGGCCAGTGCCCTGCAGGGCATTCGCAGGAGAAGGGTTCATTCCTTAGACAAGAAGCCCCTGCTTGTCCCCCAGGGACTGTGGACAAGGCTCTCTGGTCTCAGGCCAGCGTCCAGCAGAGGGCTGGGAGTGACGGATTCACCGAGATGGGCCTGGCTCTGTGCAAGGTGGGCTGCCGCTGGAGGAGGAGGATGTCCTGCTAGCTGCTGAGCAGCCCCGAGGGGAGGGGGCTGCCTCTAGGATGAGGGGCTCGAGTGGAGCCAGGGGCAGGTGAGGACGATGAGAGCAGAGGCGATCAGGAGCAAGTCCTTTGCTGTGGCATTAGCCAGGCACCTGGCCACTCCCCCCGCCCCCCACAGCCTGGAGGCAGGAGCAGGACCCTGAGTCTGCCTCTTCCTAACTGTGAGACTTCAGGCAAGTTTCTTAAGCTCGCCATGCCTCAGTTTCCTCCTCTGTAAAGTGGGGGTGATCATAGCCCTGACACACCCCAGAGCCGTTGGAAGCACATGATGTGGAGTCCACAGCACGTGGCAGCTGGCCTGCAGTGAGACGTACCCACATGGCCATTGTTTACCCTGAGGCTGGAGACTGGGACACACAACTGACCTCTTTCATCAGATGCACAGTCTCTGAGCCCCCAGGATCCAGCCCCCTTTTGGGAATCAGGGACCAAGCTGGGTCTATCGGGGCCCCAACGCTTAGACGGGCAGCTCTGCAGCCAGTGGGTGTCCACGTCGGCCACTGCATCCACCACTGATGGGTCCTCTCCTGGATCGGCTCCCCCCTCTGACCCAGCAACCCCACTGTGACGTCTGGGCACCGAAGAGAAAGGAGTGCTCAGTCTCCAAAGGACACGCACGCAACCTGCAGCACAAGCCGGGAACAGCAACCGAGGTGTCCGTCAACCAAGGATGGGGAAAGCGCGCTGCATTTTGGGTGACATCCACAGCAATGAAAAAGAACAGTCTGCTTGCAAGCGTCAACAGGGATGAGTCTCACAGAGAAGAGAACGTGGATCCTGCCACTATACAAGGCTGTAGGACAAGTGACCTCATCTGCAAGCTGGAAATCGGAACAGAGCTACCCTGGGGTGGGAGGTGCTGACTGGGTGGGGCAGAGGGAGCCCATTGACATGCTGGAATGTTCTGTGTCCCAAGCCGGGTGCTGGTTACACGGGTGCACACACACGTAAAACGCATCGAGCCCTCCACTTGAGATTTGTTCTCTGTTCTACCTCAGCACAAAATAAAATACTGCAATACACACCTTCATTGACAACGGGGCTGCCAAAATAGGCAAGAATGAAAACTCCAAGCGTCCTCACAACAATTAAAATAAAGAAAGCAGACTTAAAAAATGAAATGTCAGCATGAAAAATCATTCCTCTGTGCCTTGTCTGTGTGTGCCTGGCCTGGGGTGGCACTAACCCTCTGTGGCAAGGGCCTGCGGGGGCCACTGGGGGCTGGCCTGAGCCAGAACACCTGCAGGGCTCCCCCACCCCACCTTGGACTCAGTCCGCAGATGCCATCAGCCTGTGCCCACCCAGCCTGTGCCCACTGGGCCCTCAGCCTCTGTGGAGCCCGAATGCGGTGACAGGCTGCCTTGGCAGCTCCCAGAAAGTGACAAGGTGGGGACAGAAGACCCTGGGGCTCTGGGGTGGAGGGAGCTCAAGGCCCTTGGTGGGGTGCCCTCCTGCTCTCTGCCTGTGCCCCACCTAGCACTCCACTCAGGGCCAGGGGGCAGAGCTGTTCACCCACCTGGCCTCCTTCCACCCAGAGAAGCTGGGACCACCAGCAGGGCCAGGAGGGGACGGAGCTCTGGGCTGCAGCCACTCTGGCTGAGACCCTCGTCAGTGCCAGGCCCCACCCCTGCCAAGGCCCAGCCTGGGGGGCTCCCCCTCCAGCATCCTCAGGAAGCATGGGGGTGACCTGTCATTGCACAGTCGGGGACCCTGAGTCCAGGTGGGGGCAGCATCTCACCTGTGCCCAGGATTGGAGCCATCCTGTCCTCTCCCTGTCTCTGTGTAGGACACCACTGCTTCATTCAGGGGGTAACCCCCATCCAAAGCCTGCCCCAGCAGGTAAGAGTCTAACCTAAATCCCTCATGCTGTTGGGGTTTTCAGCGGCTGGAGGCAGAATGAGCACCTACTGTGTGCTGGACTGGGCTTAGAGTCCCTTCAGGGTTGCTATTTCAAAGCCTGGGGTGTGGGCCAAGTGCTATAATAATATTATTATTATTGTTATTGTCTCAGAATAGGAATCAGAGGTCCAGGAAGGTTCAGCGCCTGCCCCGTAGCTGAGGGAGGCCGGAGAGAGCAGGGGCTGGAGTCCACACCTCCTGCTCCTGGCTGGTCAGTGCCTTGTCATCAGCCCTTCCCTGTGGCACATCCCCGTCCCTGACCCTCAAAGGGGGTGGGCAGGGCGTGGCCACTCGTCTACCTGGAGAGCCACCTCCCCTGTAAGTCCCTAGGGGAGGCTGCATTTGGGGCCAGGCTGTGTGGGGGGCGGGCCTGCCCTGAGGGGCTGTTGAAGAAGGAAGCCACCCCTGTGCCCCAAGCTGGGAGGAGTCTCTCAGGCTACGGGCGAGTCACAGACCCTCCCCGCACGGGCCCAAGCCCCCATCTCTGGCTCCAGGACCGCAGGAAGCCTGTCGTGTTCCCCATGATGCCCTGCACCTGGTGCACGGCGGACCCTCAGCCACACCTGCCGGGGCGCGGGGCTGAATGAATGACGCACGAGCAAACGCGCGCTGGGCCGACGCGTGGAGCCGGCTCAGACACGGAGGGACACCCTCCCCGGGACAGTGACGGGACAGCAGGCCCTGCTCCTGCAGATGGGGACGAGGCAGCTGGGACGCCCTCAGCGGGGCTGGGGCTGAGGGTGGACGGGGCGTGGGCTGCTGGGGTGACTGCGGCGTGTCCCCTTGTCACTCGGACTATATGTCACAGGTCAGTCCAAACCAGCCAGCGTCCCCACCTCACCTGAGGCTGAGAAATGTCAGCCGTCCATGTCGAGGCCCGGCACTTGAAATTGGGGTGGGGGTGAGGTGATGGGGATTATGGGGTGAAGCCACCCCAAAGTACCCCTCGCTAGGGCACCGGCTCCCCACCAGACAGGAGAAGTCATGTCTTTCCTGCTGGTTGCACTACATGAGGGAACCTCCTCTCTGACTCAGAGGAAGCTTCTGGCATCTTGAAGGCCACAGGGCTTAGGAAGACAGCCATGGATGTGGCCTCATGTCCTGAGAAGGCCACAGGGGCCAGGCACCTCCACCTCAGCACCCTGTTTCTCCTGTAAGTTCTCCAACAAACGGCCCCACAAACCACAGCCCAGGATGCAGATGCCCCAGCCGAGGGCAGACAGCCCACACGGCAGAGACCCCACCTGGCCGGGCCCCTGCTCTCCCCCTCTCTCTGGACTGAGCCCCAGCTCCCAACACAGGGACCCAGGCAGTTCTGATGCAGCCGCCTCCACCCCAGGTTTCTTTGCTGGAGCAGCCTCCGCTGCTGAGAGAACCACAGGACACTGGGAATGTCCCCAGGGCAAGGACCAGGGCAGGACAGCACTCTATGGGGAGGACACAGGCTCCGAGTACTTCCTGGAACCCAGAGTGAGCCTGCCCCGGCATCGACACCCCCGATCCCCCAGAGCCACCAGAGCCAGGAGCAGGCACCCCAAGCTAGCATGCACCCCCTGAAAAGCGCATCGGTGAGTAGGAGGGGCTCCCATGGGCACACCCCACTCTGCCCCTGGGGCTGCCCATGTGGCAGCCTGGCCTGGCCCCGGCCTGCTCCTCAGCCCAGCTCCATAGGACTGTGGCCCCTGAGCCTGCCCGAGCCCCTCCTAACCCCCAGCCGGGCTGCTCCTCGCTGGCCACTAAGCCAGTGGCCCCAGACACAGCCCTCATCCCTCACTCTTACCCTCCTGACCTGCCCTGCCCACAAACCTGCAATCTCTCCACGGCAGAGACCCCTCCTCAAGGAGGCCTCCCCACCCACTGGCCCCCTCTGGGAGCCCCAGGCCTCTGTGCCTGACCCCTTGGGCTTGGGTCAGGGTCTGCCCACCCCACCAGCTAGACTCCCTAGGGCAGGGGTCCCCAACACTGCCCAGCACCTGGCCAGGCCTAAGCTGGCCTCAGATGAGAGCTGCCTCCGCAGCTGGGGATGGGCACCCCTGACCTAGCTTCCTGGGAGGTGGGGACAGGCTAGCCAGCCTGGGCCAGAGCCCACCTCCTCCCAGCCCGGCCCCGGCCCCAGCCCTGGCCCCTGGCCCCGCTGCCCAGCTGCCCTGAGCGCCTCCAGCCCACGCTCCTGGCCCGGGGCACTTTGTGATTCTTCCTTCTCGGGCATCCTCCAGCAAAATATGTGAAGAATGTTCTAATTATCTGTGATCAGCCAGGGAGGCGGGCCTGGGTCCACTCGTCCAGGAAGTAACTCGGCAGATACCCAGGAGGGCAGCGTCTGGCCCCCACGCCCACCCAGGCCGAGTCTCCGCCAGCCTCTCCCTCAGGTGGGCAGGGGTTGGCCCGGAACTTTCCAGCTACACACGGCTCTTCTCTGGTCATGGAGTCCAGTAGGGCTCCGTGGGGCACAGTATGGGGCCGGGGCTAGTGGTGGCCTCAGTGTTTCTGCCCGTCAAAATGCGGCAAGAATGTCTGCCGGGTCTGCGGTCATTCTGCATCCCCCACACCCCCACAGGCGGCAGATTGGCCAGAACAGAGCTCGGCCCTCACCTGCCCACGATGCCTGACCCCCCCACATGAGCTACTGTTCTGCTCAGAGAAGCCGGAGAGGACAGTGCCAGAGCTGGGCGCCAGCAGGGTCCCCAGAGCCCTCGTCCATGGGATGGATGGGCGAGAATGGAACAGAAGGGGTCAGAGCTTGACACAGCCGGTGCCAGGGGCCTGGTGGCATTCAGGTCGCCTGTCCTTCCCTGGTCTTCCTGGAATCCGCTCATCTTCCCTCTGCTGGCCCAGCTTGGTGGGGAGTGTGGGCTTGAGCCAGAGGCCTGGCCACTTCCACATCCCCGGGCTTCCCTAAGCTGTTCTGAGCCTCAGTTTTTTCATCTGAAAATAAGGGCCAATCGGCCCTCCTTTGGCAAATGGCCACTCCCCTCCCCCAGCATGGATGCCAAGAACCTGGGCCCAGGTGAGGCCCAGGTGAGTCCCAGGAGGGAGTGTCAGAGGGCAGGTCCGATAGCAGCACCCCTGGCCACCTGGCCCATCCCTTCACTTGCCCACCTCCCACACACATACACCTGTGGCAGAAGGACAGGCCAAAGATCCCCTTCCTGAGCAGTGGCCACTCTGTGCTGGCCCCTGGGACGCTTCCCCACCCTGTCCCATCCATGCCCACAGCGGTTCTGCAGGGTGGGCTTTGCCAGCCTGACCTTACCGATAAGGAAACCAAGGCTAAGAGTGCCCAGAGGGAGCTGCCGGGCAGCAGGGAGGAGGCCTCCCGAGAGGGGACTCGGAGAGCAGGGCCTGGAGGCAGAAAGCCTGGGAGAGCGGAGGGCTGATGGGCCAGGGCCCAGCTGGGGCACGAGGCCATCCCTCTCCCCGCCCTGCCCAGGCCTCAGTTTCCCATCTGTGCAGTGAGGGACGGAGGCAGTCTAGGTACCTGCAGCTGTATCCTAAAGAGGGTTGCTGCGGTTTGGAATCCTGTGTTCAAGTTCTGCTCAGCTGCTGACTCTCACTGGCCTCCCTGGGCCTCGGTTTGCCCGTCTGTCGAGGGGACAAAGCCCTGCTCGTGGGTGGGGCCTCCTGCAGGCTGCCCCTCTGCCGTGCGGAGCCCTGCCTGCCGAAATCTTTCCAGGCCACTGCCCCGCTCAGTTCGCTGCCCGCAGTGTTCCCGGGGAAGAGAGCGCGGCGTCTGCTCGCTCGCTCGTACCCCTGGCAGGCAGCTGCCCTCCCCCACTCCCCACATAGCTGGCATTCCTGGCCTGGCATCCTGGGACCCCACCCTGGAGAGAAACCGGGCTGCCCGGGAGAAAGCGGGCAGAGGGGCAGGGGCCTGGGCAGGGCTGAGGCCACTGGAGGTGGGCAAGCCACAGCCAGGGGGTCCTCTGCACCCCCCGCTGGCACAAGGAGCCCGTGGCTAAGGAGACCAAGAGCGCTGGAGCCCCCCCATCTGCTGAATCTGTTAAATCAGAGCCTCACTCAGTCATTGTGAGGGTGCTGACCTCCGACC
This sequence comes from Avahi laniger, assembly GCA_963575035.1. Classification (NCBI taxonomy): domain Eukaryota; kingdom Metazoa; phylum Chordata; class Mammalia; order Primates; family Indriidae; genus Avahi; species Avahi laniger. Next base: position 25,599 of record CAUYSK010088976.1, on the reverse strand, counting down.
TCAGAACCTTCCAGACCTCTACTGGCATGCAGGGCCCATCATGACACACCTGAGTTCTGGCCACACTAGACCAGCTCATCTCCAGGGGATTCCTGCCAGCAGCCAGGCGTGACTGCAGACCCAGTTTGGTGCTTCCTCCTCCCTGAAGCCCCCCAGTTCTCTCAGTTCTGCCCTCCCTGCTCCCTGCTAAATCAATCTGTGCCGGCTCCTGAGGAGGCCACTGGGGTCCAGACGACACCCTTCCCTGGGTCTCACCCCCACCCTTCTCTTTGCTTCCCATGGTACATCAATGCCCAGAGGAGCCATGGCACCAAGGCCGCACAGCGAGTGAGGCCCAAGCAGGGATGAGACCCCCACCCCCAGCCCTGGCCTTGGCCCTGATGCCCCAGATCTGTCGGACGCGGGGGCGTCTTGCAGGTCTGGGTGACCAAGATGCCAACCTGAAACCTCAGGACAGACGGATGGGCGGACAGGCGGGCGGAACAGGTGGGAGGGAGCTGGCAGGCCCCGCTGGCCCACGGCCAGGCTGGGAGTCTGGACACTTCGTGGCTGGGCCAGCGCCTCGGCCTTCCTGGCCACTCTGGACGGAGTCTGAGCGGCAGGTTTGGGGGCCGAGCCCCCTCGGGTAGTGGACAGTGAGCCGCCACCTCTCTGCAGCCTGCAAGGCAGGGCTCAGCGCCTGACCCAGGACCCAGCCTGAGGCCTTTACCTCCACTTCCGGCTCTGCCTCCTCCCCCCCTCCCATCCTCCCCTGCAGGAATCTCCACCTCCAGCTCAGGTAGGGCAGCAGGGGGAAGCCAGAGCTCAGCTCTGGGCCCGTGACCAGAGCGGACTGCAAGTCCTGCCTCTCCCCCACCCTGGGAGCAGCCCAGCCTCTGCACCACTGCGCTGCGGCCCAAGGCGGGGCCCGGGCCACAGGAGGACGTCCCTAACACAGAGTCATCACACGAACGCCCTGCCTCGCCCCAGAGATGCTGGAAAAGACGTAAAGGCGCGGGGTGGGGAACCAGGTGCCACAACACCTGCAGAAATCTTTCCAGGCTGCTGCCCGGCTCAGCTCGCTGCCCGCAGTGCTCCCGGGGAAGAGAGCGCAGCTCTCCACACAGCTGGAGAGCCAGGCTCTGAGGGAGGACAGGGGCCTGGGGCCCTCAGCCCAGCACCAGCATCAACCAGTCTGACACTGAACAATGGCAGCCCCAGCCTGGCATTCCCAGGGGCTGTGTCCCTGTGGTCCCCATGCCCTGCGTCCCTGTGCCCTCGGAGCTACTGCAGGCGGAGAGAGACTGGAGCCCAGAGCTGCGGACCCCCTGCTACCCCCAGGCACACTCCTGAGCACCCTGCATGGGCTAGTCCCTGGCACTTCAGCCTGTGTCATGGGTCCGGGGCTCAGGAAGGTCTCCCTGAGAGGCTGGGCATGCCCAACATGGTCCTCCACCCTGGAGCAGTGCCACCAAGGGAAGTGACAGCCCTGCTGGGGCAGTGATGGGGGCCAAGCAGCACTTCAGCCCGCAGGAGTATGGCACCCTGGAGGCCAGCCATCCCCGCGTCCCGATGTGGGCAACGGGGTACACAGGCTGAGTGCGGGAGGATGGAGACGGGGGGGGGTGACAGACCGGGCTCCCTCCAGGGGGGTGTGTCGGCAGCACCCGGAAATTCCCGGCGCTCCCCACCAGCAGTGAAGTCACCCGGGAACACCTGAGTCAGGTGAGCATATGTGGGGCCACACAGGCCCTGCCACCCGCAGGCAGTGGGACCTTGCTGGGCCCCAGACCCAGAGCAGCCGTCAGACCATCTGACACGGTTTGCTGGGCGCTGGACTGCATGCTGGGGAGGTGGGGGCTGTCTCCCCCCCAGCCCCCGGGTGGCCTGGGTCCTCCATCTGTATCCTCATCTCCTCATCCCTCGCTCCATACCCGGAGGGTCTTTCTAAAGCCCAGGAGGAGTTTGGGGCAGCTGCCCTGGCACAGTCCCCACCTCGCCTGCCCCACCCCAGCCCACTCCAACCGCTGCCCACCCAGCCTCGTGGGGCCTTGCCCACGTGCGTCCCTTCCCCAGGAAAGCCATTCTCCTTCCCTCCAACGTTTCCAGTGGTCACCTTCCTGGAGAGGTCTCGCCTGGTCCACCCGCACAGGGGACGGCCGAGAGGCTCCTGCTGTGGGGACCACAGGGCTTTGGGTGAACGGGGGGGGGGTTCCTGCCCAGTCACACCCGCACACCTTGCTACTGTGATGCCGGACGAGAAGAGCAGGCCTGGAGCGGAGGGAGGGCTAGCAGGAGGGGGAAGTGTGGAAAGGAGGGCCCTGGACCCAGATGGGGAAACTGAGGCCCAGAGAAGGGGAAGGATGCCCCCAAGGTTGCCACAAATCCATGGCTGAACCAGGAGCAGGCTCCAGGCTCCCCTATACCACACACAACAGAAGTGACCCAACAGAGGTGACAAGCCGGTCAGCTGGGGCTACCTTCTCTCTCTGCTCAAGCTCGTCTCAGAGCCACGGGTCGGGGCCGGGACAGGAAGGGACCTGAAACAGGAAGCCTCTGGGCTGCCCGCTCCCGCTACGACAGCTGTACCTCTGGTCCCGAAGCTCAGCCTGGAGGCAGCCCTGAGACCCTGAGGAAACCTTGCCGAGGACACGGTGACTCTTGGTCAACAGTCAGTTCTAACCAGCTGGACTAGTTGGTTTCTCAGCCCACGTAAGAGCACAGGCAGCGAATTGGAAGGGCAACAGTTTGCTGGAGGCTGGAGACCCGCATCAGCAAGAGGCCCTGGGAGGCAGCCTGGACCTCACAGCCAGCAGCACCGGGTTCAAATCTGAGCTCAGCCCCTTTGACCTGTGACAAGTGACTCACTCTGTCGCCTGCCACAGCAGACAGACCTTTATTAGCTCCCCTTTTCTGGCAGCAGGGAAGAAACAGACTCAAAAGCAGGTTGCTGTGCGCATGTCAGGTCCACAAGGGAGGGCCTTTCAGGGGGCCCGAGTCCCCCAGAGGTGGGAATGCCCAGGCCCGTGTTCCCCAATCAGGCATCCACACTTTCCCATTTGAAAGCATTTTTAAAACTGTCTTACCACTCGGGACTGCTCCGGCCTAAGTCTCAGCTCAGGACCCCTCTGCACGCTGGCCGCACCCACGGGCTCCTGCCCCCATTCACAGCTTCAGCTGGGCACCATGGCGGGACTTTTGAGCTCAAGGCGCTTGAGGGCAGGGATCACCATGGGGGAGGGTTCCAGAAGGCGCTGGCGGCCCGCAGGTGCCATCGGATGGGATGCCCAGGGCAGGCTCACTCGGGCTCTTCTGGGTCATTGCTGGTGCCGGGGAGCTGCTTGTTGGGTGGGGGGCTTCCTCCTGGGCCTTGCCCTGGGCAGCCGGCAGGCGTCATGGTCTAAAGCTGCAGAATTGGAGAATCTTCCGCACACAGCCTCAGACTGCGTCTTCGCGGCGTCCCAGCACCTCAGCAGCCACCTGCTCCAGCCTGGGGCTAGAGGGGGCATCAATGGCCAGGGTTCCGAGACCCACCCTGCCACTCTGCCTCTGAGGCTGTAGGATGGCCTCAGCATCCTTGTCTACAGAAAGGGCCCCCCACACCACCTGGCTGCCTTGCACGGAGGACCCATGAGCGCTCGCTCCTCTGCCCAGGCAGGGCCCTCCCGCCCCAGCATCCCTGGCCCTCACTTCTCCTATATCTGCTTGTATGCCTCCAGGACCGGAGAGCTCACTGCCTCTCTGCCAACAGTGGAGCTGGCTGGAGCCTCAGGATCTACAATCAGGGTGAGGACACCCTGGGTGGGGGCAGGAAGGGGGGAGGGGCTTGGGCAGGCTCAGCAGGAAGACAAGGAAGGGAGGAGTGAGCACACCTGTACCCACCCCCATCCCGCCAGCCAGCCCGAGGAGGCCCCCAGCCCCTCGCCAGGGAGGGAGGACAAATGGTGGTTTTGTCCTTGGCCAGCGGGCGGCCCGCGCCACACAATGACCCTTTCATCAGTCTGCAGGAGCCCTGGGCCGGGGTTTCATCTGACAAGGGAGGGCGCCCGGCCTCCTATCCCCTTGGGAGGGGCACTGAGCCCTATCCGAGCTGGACCCAGGGCCACAAAAAATGGCGGCCTCAGGGGAACCCACTGCAGCCCCTTCATCTGCCAGGAGGCAAGGAGAGCCTCGAGAGGCAACAGACTGGCCACCGGCTGCACAGTGGCCCCTGATCTGGGCATTGGCCACCTGACCCTGAGATGACAGGTGGCCTCGGTCTCCAAAATCGAGCACTCTGCCCCCCACAGCCCCATGCTACCACCCTCAGGGTCTGTCCAGGGTGGTCGGATGACAGAGCATTGGTCCAAACCCCGTAGGGGCTCTGGGCTCCCCACGGGCACCCACAGGCTGGCTGTGCAGCCCTGGTCCCCCTGCCCCTCAGGACTGGTGCAAAGCTCCAGGCAATATGGCCAGGCAGAAGGGACAAGGCAGGAGTGTGACTTGCTGGGCCTGTGTCCACTGTATCCCCAGAGGGGCCTGGGACAACATGTGAATGAGGAAACAACGTGCAGGTGACGCCTCAACTTCCCCTTCCTTCGTGGCCAGCACACACCCCGTTCACAGAGCCTCCAGCAGCCGGCTGGAACCCTGAGGCCCCGAGAGACCCTGGGACTCCACTCCCTGTGGAACCACCATAGGGAGAATGTCCCTTTGGAGGCAGTGGTGGAGCCAGGTGAGGAGCTTGGAGCTGGGAGGGCTGGACCCCTGGGCTCTGGGTGACCTCAGGAAATGGCCTCTGGACCCTGGCATTCCATCTGCCACCTCAGCAAGATGCGGTGAGGCTCCCTCAGTGGGGACCCCTGGGTGAACATGTTTGACAGTCAGTGTTGTTCCCTCTTCTAGGAGTCTCTCTCATGCTCGTTTAGTCTGGCCAACTCCTATCCATCCTTCAAAACCCTTTCTGGGGCAGGACATGGTAGCTCACGCCTGTAGTCCCAGCTACTTGAGAGGCTGAGGCAGGAGCATCACTGGAGTTCAGGAGTTGGAGGCTGCAGTGAGCTGTGATGGGGCCAATGCACTCCAGCCTGGGTGACAGAGCAAAACCCTCTTAAAATAACAACAAAAAAAAAAAACCGTGTCTGGGTGTCATCTCCTTCAGGAAGTCCTCTTAGACATCCTAGAGAGTTCATCGCTCCCTCCTGAAGGAACAAAGCCACCGAGCCTCCCTGTGTTGTCAGTAGCCAGCCTCCCTGCTCCCGGTCACTGAGAACGAGAATGACCCGTCTCCTGGGCACTTCCAGGGCCCCAGGCGCCGAGCTGCATTTCCTTACTGGGTTCTCACGGCCACCCTGAGGTTTGACTTCCGTGGTCCTCACTGCACACAGGGACAGCTGAGGTCAGGGGACACACCAGGCAGAAAGAGGTGAAGGCAGGATGAGGACCTGTGTCTCAGTCACCGTCATGCCCTTGGCCTCCCGAAGACTCGAGGGAAACGGGGTTAGAAGATGCCCACTCATTGCAGAGCCCGCCACAGCCCAGGAGGAAACACCGGGCCCTCCCCTCCCTGCGCACACACAGATGGTCACGGGGGTCGTTGCCAGAACGTGCCTTTCTCCACTTTGGCTCACGGTAGACGAGTCTCACCCACATGGCAGTGAGTTTGGGGAGGTTTCTGTGATTAGAGTGGCTCCATTTGTCCACCTCTAGCTGGAGGTCCCGGGGGTGAAATTTTGTGGGGTTTCCCAGCTCTAACCTCCACGAGCACACCACTCTGGAGTGTTCCATGATCTGAGCCTTCGGGGGAGGGCTCTCCATCCCACCCGACCAATGAGGAGACTGAAGCCCAGGGAGGCCCACGGACCTGCTCCGGGCCACACAGCAGAGCCCCTCCCATACTCAGAGAGATGCAGACCCTCCAGGCTAGGAGCTGCTCCTCCCCAAGAGCGACCTGTCCACGCCTGGGCCATGTGGCCCCATCCTGCCCGCACACGGGCTGTGATGCCATGGGATCGGGCCTGATTCAGCACCCCCCACCAGGATCATGCCCACAGGGCTTCTGGGACTGCGGTTGGCACCACCGACAAAGCCACAGCGGTGGAGCCGGGAAGAGGCCCGGTCTCGGCGGGGCAGTGGTGAGCACCCCCCCACCCCACAGCCAGGTGGTCGGTGAGTAACCGCCCCGTCACCCGTGACTCACTGGGCTCCCCAGAGCGGGCAGTCACCATGAGAGGCTTCTACCGGAAGACCTGGGGGATCGTCACAGTCAACCCCCACATCTGGGAGAGGAGGGCCAGGACCGGAAGGGACCTGCCTAGGACAGTAGCCCAGCCCGGGTCTGACTCAAGACCTCGGCCAGGCCCCCATACCAGCTGACCCAGCGCCGCAAGCCTTCCTCTTGTCCTGTAGCCCCCATCTGCCGTCCCTCAGGCCCTGGCTGACCCCCTGGCCCTGAGAGACCCTGGTCTGACAACAGAGGCACAGAAGCAAGGCCTGGCCAGGGCTGCCTAGCACGGCTGGGCCAAGCTCGGCGTCCGGCGGGGGCTCCGGGCCCTTCCAGGCCAACACACCCGTCCAACCCGATCAGTGGCAAGGGCCCAGGCATGCGTCTGGGATTCGGTGTGCGCGGACCACAGCCCAGGACAGGGAGCTGGGAGAGCAGCCCAGATGAAAGGGGCAGGATCAACTGTCGGCCAGTGTCTGTGATCCCAGCAATGAGATGCTTTCTGGAAAGTTCTCTGGAGCAGAACGAAACCTCCACCCAGTGCCCTTCCTAGCCCTGGCATCCTTCTCCAGCATGCACGGGACTGCGAGTGGGCTACTGTGGAGAGTCTCACTGCCTCGAACACCAACTGCGTCACCTAAGTTCAGCCGTGCCCGCCAGGGTCTTCTCCCTATGTATGCTTTCATTCCATTCGCACAGGCCCCGCTCCCACCAAACAGAGGAGGGGAAACCCCAGAGACCCCCAAGGACTCCCCCTCTCACTTCCGGGAAATATCTGAGTTAGTCTCTGCTTGGGAAAGCCTGGCGTCAGCATTTTCTTCCCCCTGGGGCTAAAGATCAGGCTGGACCAGAGCTGGGCCAGGGCTGCGGGAGATGGGGCAGGGACGCAGCCTGCCTTACTATCCCCCACCGCCCACGCTGGACCCCAGCACCGGCCCAGGAACATTTGGGAAATCTGTTCCCTTGGGAGAATTTCTGCCGGCAAAGCCAGAGGTGCACACTCAGGGAGCAAGCCGGTATGGGAATGGATGACAGTCACTGTAAGCCCGGATGCAGGGGCCACCGCAAAGGAGAACGTGGGTCCACTGAAGTCTACTGGCCACTACCTGCCCCAGGGGCCCCTCAAGCTCTGCCTCAGCATCGACTCCCACCAGCGGGAGCGCCCTGCACAACCTCCTCCTCTCACAGCTTACTCCAAACCAACCCCGGAGGACTCCTGGTTTTCCACCCTGGACCCGCTGCATGAACACCAAACCTCAGCCAGCCAGCTCCAAAAATGGTTTCTACAGCTGAGTGGCTGTGATTCTCTAGCAAGGCTTAAGATTGAAACGCCAGGATTCTGGGGAGAGGGAGGCTTCCAGAACTCCAAGAACCGAGGCTGGGATTCCAAGGCCTCCTTGGTTGATCCAGTTCCTGGGAGGGACACCAAAAGCAGGACCCTCTGGCACAGCACTTCCCTAGCCTGCGTCCCCGGGTATCAGGCGGTCCCCACCAGGCATGCGCCTTGCTCCCCCCATCCCTAAGGCGATGCCTCCACAGCCGGGGCTGCCCGCCGGGCCTGGAGCGCTCTCTGCGCCGGACCTTGTAATTATGTCCCACAGCCCGGGAAACCACGGCCTCGCAGCATCTGGCTGCGGTTGCGAACTTTTGTTTCAAGATGCGCGACTATTTATAGAAGGAAAACTGGTAGGATAGTAATTTCCTAGGAGCTGGAAGAGAAATTGGCTGCGTCTTTATTAAATGGGGGTGGGGGCGCGGCGATTTATTAGGACTGCGACCGCACGGGGAGAGGGGGTGGCGCAGGGAGCTGGAAGGCAGCGGCTGCCCCCTCTGGCCGCGTTAGACGACCCCGGACGTGGCCCGCGTGTAAAGGAGGGGGAGGGGGAGGGGAAGAGAGAGGGAGGGAGAGCTGGCTCTGAGGTTTAATCAGTAGCATCCAGCTAAAATTCCCCTAAACGGCGGTTCCATAAATCAAACTTCTTTTTAAGTTGGAGGCCAGAGCATATGCGTCCCATTAGGAATCCAGCGAAGCCACCGCTGCGCGGACGCACCCCCTCTGCTCGCTGGGCCGAACTGGGCCCTACCCCGAGCTTCTTCAAGCTCGGTGGGCGCTGCCGGGCCCTTGGCACACGCGCGCACACGCTGAGCGCGCTCCCTCGGTCAGGACACCTGGGCGAAGCGCGGCCGCCCCCACGCAATGCGCGCCCGCCTCGCCCCCAGGTGAGGAGTCGGTGGGGCTTGGATCAGGCAGTGTAGCGCGGCAAGAGGGCGCGAGAAGCTGCGGCAATTTCGGGGTGCAGCCTGGGCACTGTCTGGTGGAGCGCAGCATGCACGTGTGTGCCAGTGTTTGCGCGGGGGAGCGGGTGTGTGCGTGCGGCCCTCTCAAGTGTGGCATTGCCATTCGTGCCACATGGGTTAATATGGAGAGGGGGTTTCCCGCTGGTCTAGGACTCAGCTGGGACGAGCAGAGAATTTCGGCGTCTCCTGAAAGCCCTCCAGTTCTCGCTCTCCGTGCGCACAACCTGGTCTGCGTGGGCACTCAGGCCACTCTCTTTGACCCCAAAACCGGGACTTCTCACTGCTGCAGCTGTCCCCGAGGTGCTCCACCTTGGCAGATTAAGCCAGTGAGGCGACCTACAGTCCCCCCCGCTCCAGTGCGCGCCGGACAGCCGGCGCCACGCCCAGGGGCCTCGCTGCCTCCTTCCCTGTCCACCGGGCTCCGTGGCCTGGGCCCCACCCGCCCACCCCGCGCGCCGCCCGCGGCACTCACAGGTAGCTGCCGCTGGACAGGAGGAGAAAGATCTGCGGGCAATAGACGGAGAGGAGCGCGCTGCGCGGCGACAGCAGAAGCATGGTGGGCTGGCGCGCCTGGTGGGGCTGGAAAGGCCCCGCGGGCAGGGCGCCTGGGCCAGCTGAGGCCGGGGTCCCCGTGGCGCTCCCTGATGCAGGGCGACGACGCTGGGCGCTAGGGGCCAGGGCTCGCGGGCCCAGGCGCAGTGGTCACCCGTGCCCCGCCGCCTGGGCAGCGCATCGCGCTGGGTCTGGGGCGGCGGCGGGAGCTGGGGCTGGAGTGCCAGGCGGGGACCCGTCCAGGGGCAGCGCGCGCGCCTTAGCGTGGGTCTGGCCCTCCGTCCGTCCGTCGGTGCGAACTCGCTCTGTCGGTTCTGTCGCTCGCTCTGGCTCACGTCTCCAAGTCTCCCGAGGCGCGCAGCTGCCATTGGATGGGCCGCCCCTACATCCGCCTCCTCCCCCGGGCGGGTTTTTTTAAAGGGGAGGCTGACCCGGAGCGTGCGGTGGGAGCCGCCTCCATGGCTTGCCCAAGCAGCCTTGGTCAGGACATCGCCACCCACACCTTCGGGGAGCCACACAGCTCTGGAGGGTGCACCTAGGGGGAGGCACCGTGGGGTAACCACGCGGAGGCATGTGCTCCTCTTAGGAGCTGTGCTCAGCAACGTGTGCTCCCGTGTGCACGCATGTGCCTGCATGTCCTGTGTGCCTGCGGGACAGAGGCTGTCTGCGAGGGCGCAGGTGTGTGTGCACAGATGCACCCTGTGTGATGCCTCTGCCTTTGTGCGCCCCTGGTTTCGGTGAGGCTGGCTGTGGGTCGCCGGCACTCACTGTCATAGCCAACCAAGTCTGGCCGGCGCTGGTATGTAGCCTGGTGTCTCTGCAGCACCCTGCCTGTGCGCCTCTTTGGAAAGGCACCACCAGCAGGTGTTGCTGTCCTTGCATAGAGGCCCCCAGCTCTGGTTTTCCTGGCCCCCTTCTTTTGCTCTCCTTTGAGGGGCTGGTTGGGATGGGTGTGGGGAGGACACACTTTTCTAAACAATCCTCCTGCTTCCGGTAAGATTTTTATTTTTTAATCCCTGAAACACAGGTTCAGGGTCCCACCTCCTATTGTGTGCTAACCCTGGTTACATAGGAATGTCCCTCTAGAGGCAGTGTGAACCCCGTCAGCTGGGGCAAAGGCACAAAGCAGGGGTGACGGCCAGAAAAGGGAAGTCTGTGCAGTGTGGCCAGTGGTCCTGAGGAAACGCATTTCCTGGCTTCTAGACCTGGCACGGAGGCTCATTCCCAGCACCCAGCGAGAAGGAACCGCCTCCTCCACCTTCATGCCTCCTAGTCCGGGGCTCTTGGGCCTCTCTGCTTCTTGCCCCAAAGGCAGGCAGAGGCCTGGAGCAGGGCTGGTCCTGGAACTTTGGTGACTCTAGTTCCAGTGGGCAGAGGGTGCCCAGACTCCACCCTGGCTCCTTCAAGTCCTGCGTTGGCCTCCTCCAGGGCTGGAGCTGACGGCTGTTCCGTTTAAAAAGGGCCCTGGGTGAGGAGCTATGACTTCCCAAAGGCTTTAGGTTTTCAAATTGCTCAAAATCCAAAGTGCATCTGTTTTTGGGGGCCTAGTCCCCAGGGGATTGTGAGGGCTGAGTTCTAGTTCCTGCTTGTGTGGGAGCCCCCCCAGGGGCTGTACATGTGAGCTGCACCGGGCTTAGGGGTACACGTGTGTGATAGCTGCTTGAGCACAGGTCGGGGGTGAGGGAGGCTTCCCTGTGTACATTCAAAAGCGTGCAGCCTGCAGGCGTGGGTTCGGGGACTGTGATCATAGACCACTCCCCCGGTGCACAGAATCTGTGATTTTTGTTTGGATCTTTATGACTCTAAAATTCCAACTTCTGGGAATATACTATCTGGGGTCATCCCCAGGGTGCTGGCCTGGGTGATATCTTGGTCATTAACACTAAGAAAGGCGTTTCTGGTGTTTACTGGGACCTGCAGCTCCACTACCCTCAGGGCAAAGGCCCCCAGCACTAACCTTCTCCGGGCAGTGAGGGAGGTGCTGTCATCCTGGTTTTTTAGAGGCGGAAAGGGAAGCTGAGAGGTTAAAGAGCTCACAAAAGGTCACAGGGTAGGAGGGACAGAAGGACTGAATGTCCAAGAATTGGATGTTGGTCTCAGACTCCCAAACCTTAATCCACTGGACTCCCAGGTCATTTACTCCTTAGGACACTTCCCACCCAGGTGCCCCCTCCTACCCACCTTGTGCAGCCAAAGTGGCTTGCAAAGAAAGCAGGGCCGTTCTCTCCAATGTGGGCTGACAGGGGCTGAGCCTCTGGAGATGGGGGTTGGCTGGGCCCCCCACACCCCATAGCAGATCCCAGGGTGGAGCTCCAGCTTTCCTGGCTGTCAATCCACAGGGTATTTGGAGACCACAGTTTGGAAACCCAGGAATAGGGAGAGTGTGTGTTTTAGGGGGGCACACCAGGGGGAGGAGTATCCCCCTGCAGGGTTCCTGGGTAGGTCGCTGCCTCGCTTTCTTAGCCACTCCCAGACAGTGGCTGACCCAGGTGCCTGGCGCTCAGGCTGGACCACAGGGAGACCCAGTGGGATCTTGCTCACCTGCTTTCTCCTCTCAGACACTGGCCAGCATCCAGCTCAGGATGGCCAGAGCTGCAGTCCCACTTACAGAAGGGAACGGGAGTCTCAGGAAGGTCACGCAGACCTTCAAGTCCTGGAATCAGCCCCAGGAGCCCATGCTGGGGTGGACTTCAGCTCCTTCTGCTGCCTGCGGTGGGAGGTGGGGTTCAGAAAGCTCTTCCCATTAGCTTGTGGGGGAAGGGGGCTGCTTTGTGACGACTCCTGTTGAGGAGCTGATGCTGGGAGGAGTGGTCGGTGATGGAGGCCAGAGCTGACTCCAGTCCCAGCACTGCCACTGTGCCCGTGGACAGTGACTTAGCCTTCTGTGCTGTTTCCTCATCCTTAAAGCCAGGAGAGTAAAAGCACCGAACTCTAGGTTTGCGGGAGGGGAAGGCCTGGGTGCTGAGAAGCAGGCAGCAGGGACACAGCCTCATTCAGGACTGGTGATCACCTCTCTGGGGTCCAGCGGGGAGTCACTGCAGGGTTGCTGAAGAGCCTGGACGACAGCAGCTCCCACCCAACCCCCACCACAGCAGGCTCAATGCCCTGCACCCCTCACCTCCATAGACAAACACGCAGGGACACAGCCTGCCCACAGACCTACAATAAACAGGGCCACCAGCAGCCGCAGACACACCCGCTCAGGCCTGCACAGCTGAGGCTAGGACCGGGCCTTCCAGCCCTGCCGCGAAAGCCACTGGCCTCGGTCCCTGCCGGCCCTGGTCCCTGCCGGCGCTGGGTCTCGCTTTCCCCACCTGTACAGCGGCGGAGTGGATAAGGGGTGGAGAAGGGCGATGGACGAGATGATTCTCGGGTCGTGCTTCCACCTCTCCGCCGGGGAAGCCGCATCTCCCGCCAGCGATACCGCGACCCGCCCCTCCCGCGGTCCTTTCCCCGCCTTGGCGGCGGCGGGCGGCGCACAGTAGGCGCGCACGGTGCGGCGGGCACCGGTGCTCTCAGGTGCGAGGGGCGCGGGGCCAGCGCCAGGCGGTGGGCGCCCCGGGCGAGGAGCACTGCACCCCCTCTCGGTCACGCCGCCCCTCCACCCCCACTTCGAGAGAGGCCGAGACAGATTCTGTCTAAAGGAGATCGCGGCTCAACAGGTAAGGACTCGGCTGGGTTCAGGAATGTGGAAATACGACTCGGAGCAGCTACCGCAGCGAGCAGCTAGCGCGGCCGCCGGGCGCCCGCCCGCCCGGCCGTGCGAGGGGGAGCGCGGCGAGAGGGGGCCCGGCCCAGGGCCCCCGGGGGGCGGGGGCGCGGGCCCCGGACCGAGCCCGGGGCGGCGGGGCCGGCCCCGCAGCCCATCCCGAGCCAGCCGGACGAGTTGTCAAGGCAATTTCAACACGTCCGGGTGATGGATAGAGACGAAGGGCTGTGGCGGGTGCCTCGGCCTGCGCGCTCGCGGCCGGGTGCGCGCCCCCCGCCCTCCCGGGTCTCCCCAGCAGCCCGACGCCCCCCGCCCCCCACCCTGGCGCACCCTCTGGGCGGCGAGCACTCGGCCCGGGCTCAGCGCCCAGCACAGCCCGGGGGAGGGAAGGCGCGTCCCACCCCCAGGGCCTGGAGCCCAAACAGGTGAAAGTACGCGCCGGGCACGCTCGCCGCTACCCGCGAACCCGGCCGCGGCCGCCTGCGCGCCCCGCTCTCCCTCCTCCTGCCCTGGGATCGGCGCCCCTCGGGCACCCACTGTCCAGGGGACTCGACTGCATCTCTGCGGGGCTGGGGCGAGGGTCTGATACGCAGGCCAGCCCTGGAGCCCCGGGAGCCGCCGTGCCGCTCTCCGGTCCCCAGGAACTCATGGAGACCCCTTGGAGGCAGTTCCTCCCGGCCGTCTTGGCCCGGGACTGCCGCCCCGCCCACGGGGATACTCACCCGAGCTTCACGTAGAGGACGCCAAAGCAGAGAAACACGTAGAAAATCCACTTGCGAAAGTTTCTGTGCATGATCCAGCGAGGGGGGCTGCGCCATAGACAGCGGCGGCCGGAGGGGACGCACGGGCCCGGCAGGGGCCGGGCAAGGGCCTGGGGGCTGTGCGCAGACCGCGCTCAGCCGGCGCTGCGGCTCAGGCGGCCGGCGACGCGCGGGCACTCGGCGCGCGCTGCCACCATGGTGAGCCCCGGGCGCTGCCGCGGCCGCCGCGTGCGCCAGGGGAAGTGACCGGGGCCGGGGGCCGCGACCTCGGAGTCGGACTGAGCTACTGCGGGGCCCTGCGAGCGCGGGCTGGGGCCCGGGCACGGCTGGCGGGCGGGTGCTGCCTCCACTGGGCGCAGCTGCCTGGGGCCGTGCGCGCCTCGCGGAGCGCCGCGGCGGCCAATGTGTCCGCACTTGTCGGCCTCCCCAGGTGACTCGCTGCCGGGGTGAGCGAGCCGCGAGCGAGCGAGCGCGCCCCAGGTAGGAGGATCCGCCTCCCGCCCGCCCTCCTCGCTCGCTGCGCGCTCTCTCTCCCTGGCTCCCTGGCTCTCCCCTCCCTTTTCTCCTCCCTCCCCCGTGATACACAAATGCATCTACCCCCGGGCCCCCCTCTCCAGGCCAGCTCCCTTCCGATTGCCCTCCAGGGACTGGGCGGAGTGGGGGGCAGATGGGAGAGGGATGAGGGGGGCGCGGGGGAGGGTGCGGCTCGGAAGAGACACCTGCACTCCTCTGCGCCCACGGGGGTGGGAATAGGAGCACGAGTGGGTGTGGGGGCGAGAAGCGATGGTAGGAGTCCTGGTGGCCGCTTGGCTTCCAGTTTCTGGTGGAGGGAGAGACCACCCTCCCCCATCGCCTTTCAGAGCGCATTTCCCTTTCCCCCAGAAATTCTCCACATGGGGTCCTTGGGTCCATACCCTTAACCTCACTCCAGCGAACCTCCATGGCAGATCTCACCTTGGCTCCCAGCACCAGCACTATTGCCAGCAGCGCTAACCCAGCTTGGGAACATAGAAGATGGAGAGACAGACAGACTAGTCTGTCCAGATGCAGGGGGATGGCAGGAATGAACTCCTGCAGAAGCCGTTTGCCAAGCACTATGATGGCAGGCATCATGCATAGCAGGATATTGAGGGGGCCTCCCTGAAACTGGGGGGAGGCTCCTGGCCCCTAGGATTCCCTGCCCCCCTCCTCCTGCCCGTGGTTTGCGAGGCCCCCTCTGCAGCACCCAGCTCAGTGTTTCTGTGCAGCCACCAGAACAGAAGTCAGACTGGCCTCCTGCCTCTCACACCCAGAGCCACTTGGGCTTGGTTCAGCTCCGGATGAGTGGGCGCCAGAGCCCGGCAGACCCTGCTGTGCCAAGCCCGGTCTGTCCCCAGGGGGCAGGACAGTGACAGGCTCCAGATCGCTGTCCAGACCAGGCTGCCCACCTGTTCTGTTCATTATTAGTCCTGGACGCCTTTAAGCTGTGCCACTCAGGGGCTAGCGGGTGGGGCTGGGCAGAGCTTAGTCCTGGAGGACCAGCCAGGGCCAGACTCGCTGGAGTGGGGGTGACCTGTTGGGGGGGCTGCTTGCGGCTGCCCTGGGTCCCACTTAGCCAAGCTGAGGCCGGGACGTTGAGCTCAGAGCCTACCTCCCCGCCACTCGCAGTCCCGCCCGACCCCCGGCCCCCATCTCCTCTTAATCCCTCCAAATCCCCAGAACCTTTGCCCCGACCCAGGCGCGGACCATTGCTCAGCCCCCGATTAGAGGCGGGGCGGTTCAGCTGTGGCTAGAGGGCCGAAGGGAGGGGTCCCAGATAAAAGGGACCTTGGAGATCGGCACACACAGGGGAACTGAGGCACAGAAAGAATGAAATGACAATAGCAGTCCGGTCCCGGAGTGCCCCTGCGCCCCAGAACCCCACTCCGAGGCAGTCATCCCATTTCACCGCCGCGAAGCTCAGCCAGGGACAGGAGGGTCTGGCCGGGCCCTGGCAGCTGGTAGCGAGAGCCAGGCGGGCTGCGGCCGGGGCTGGGAGCCGCGGGAGGAGCTCGGGCTCGCGGGCGGATGCTGCCACCCGGCGGCGACGCGGCGGGACGTCGGACGCGGCTGAGCCAGGGCTCGAGGGTCACGGGCTCCTGGGCCACGCCGGGCCTGGGACTGCGAGCGGGCAGGGCCCCCTCCCCAGCACGGAGTCCAGGGCCACCGCACCGCCCGCCACCAGCCTCGGCCTTGGCGCGCGTCAGTAGGGCGCAGCATCGGGGCGTCGGGCTGTGGCGGGGCCGGAACACCCCGGGCGGTGCTGGCGGCCTCCTCCCGGCTCGGCTCGGGCTCGGCCCCACCCGGCCTCCGGGCCCGGCAGGAGGGCTGTGGCCGGGACAGGAGGGCGTGAGGGCCGGCGGGCGGCACGCCTGGGTTCGTGCACCGGCTCGGCCCGCCTCTCGGAGCCTCGGGTCCCTGGGAGCGCGGGACGCGGAGACGCGCCGGGAATGCGGAGGGACCGCGGCGCAGCGCCGCCCCCTGCCGGCCGCGGGGAGAAAGGTGGCCTAGCCGGCTCCACGGCTTCTCGCGGGACCCCAGGCCAGCCGCTCCCACGGGTCCGGTTGCTCGCCTGCGCCTCGAAGGCTCCTTGAGTAGCTGCAAGGCTCGGGGAAACCGGGAGTGGAAGAGCGCACGCCGGTGCCCACGCAGCAGTGCGGCTGTGCCTGCAGTCGCTACCCAGCCTGGCCTCCCGGGGCTGGCTCCAGGCCTCTGAGGACTGTGTGACCACAGGTAGGTCCCCTATCCCCACCCCCCATATGGGATTGCGGCTCTGGTCATCTTGAACACAGGATGGTGGCCAGTGTCTGGCCCCAGGGGTCCCTCATCCGCTGCGGGTGGGGGCGATTGAGTGGGAGGAGGTGGAGCCAACACTTCTCTTGGGAGGAGGCTCAGGCTCCGGGTCAGTACGGAGCCTGCCGTGCCTGGCCGTCTGCAGGGTCTGTGGGGCGCAGGCCGAGCCCTCAACCTCTCCTCCCTGGGGATAACAATCACAGTAACAGCAGGACCCACACGCCGTGGGGTTCTTCTGTCACCAGAATGAGTTAACCCAGAAACGAGTAACCAAAAATGAGTTAACCTAAATATGAGTAAGCAGTGCCCAGCACACACGGGCACTAAATCAGCTCGGGTTCCGTGTCTGGATCCTGCAGGCCTGTCTGGGCAGAGCTAGGGTGTGGCCAAGCCCGTGTCTGATCCCACTGCGAGACCAGCCTCCCTCCACCGGCCCTGCGGATCTCAGAGAGCTGAGGGGAGCGGACTGCGGCGTGGCCCTCAGCAGGGCCGGTCTCTAATTGCATGGGGGGGGCGTTCGTGGCTTCTGTCCAGCTTTCCTGAGGTGTGGGGCAGGGGCCCCCCCACACCCCCTCAGGCAGGCCCACGTGGACCACTGGCTCCTGGGAGCCTGGAGCCACTCTCCTCTTCTCTGGGCAGCAGGGATTCAGCGCTCTCTCCTCTCTCTCTCTTTCTTTTTTTAGAGACAGGCTCTCACTGGCAAGACAAGGGCCTGGGACCTGAGCCTGTCCCCCATGCTTGCATGTGGCTCTGGGTAACCAAACCTTCTTCTAGTGTGTCCCCCAGGGTGTGCTTGTGTCACTGCGACCAGGGCCGGAACCTTGATTCGCTCGCTCCGAAGCCTCAGCCTGGTTTCCCAAGCCGGAATTCAGCGAGCGGTCCTCAATTCCTCTTCCTCTTCACTTCCCGAGCTGATCCCTGCCCGGTCCTTTGGCCTCCGTTCCGAAACAGGTCCTGCTCTTGGGCTACCCCCACCCTGCCACCACTGCCTCCCCCTGGTCTGAGCCACCTTTGCCTCCACCAGAAGATGAAATAAGCACCAGCTGTTCCTCCTGCTTCCTTTCGCGACCCCCTGCAGTGCAGCCTCCAGCCAGCTGCCAGAGGAGTCTTCAGTAAACACAAGGCAGGTCAGGCCATTTCTCCTGCTTTAACCTTCAATGGCTCCTCATTTGCTTTCTGAATAAAATCAAAGTCCTTATCTGGCCTTTAGCCTGACATCTTCTGGCCCCTGCCTTCTCTCCTGTCCATCTTCTGGGCCATTCCTTCTGTTACTGGAACATACCAAGCTAGTTCCTGCCCCAGGGCCTTTGCACATGCTTCCCCTTCTAGCACACTGCTCTTTGGCCTGGTTCTATGTGGGCCCAGCTTAAATGTCCACATCAGAGGAGCCCCACATTCCTCCCCCCACACACACACTCACTGGTATGCTCTATCATAACACTCGCTGTTCCCTTTGTGTCACTAAGGACGATATGTCCTTTGTGTCCTGTTTGTCTCCCACCAGTATATAAGCTCCATAGGGGCCATCGTAATGTCTGCTTCAGTTACTGCTCTAACCCCAAGACATAAGAGAGAACCTGTCATATAGTAAGTGCTCAATTAAGTAATTGTTGAATGAATGAATGGATTTTTTTCCAGGAAGGAGCTGGCACACATGACCTGCAGTGTTACATGCTGGAAAGAGCAGGGACCTGACCTTTTCTGAACCTTGAGTTTGAGCCTGACCCACCGTCTCCAGCACCGACCCCCCACACCCCATTCTTGCTGCCCTGCGACCACCAGGTTCTTGAATCTTATGACTGGCGAGACTGACAAGCATGTCCTGAAAGCAGCAGCTCCTGCTCGGTCACACCGAGCTTGTGTTGGCCCCTCTAGATAAGGCCAGAGTGCTCATTTACTGGACCTCGCCCAGTCTCGGGAAATGGTGCTGCTGGACTGTTATGCAGGCGGGGAAACTAAGGTAGAGGAGGAAGGACTTGGCTGAAGTCACACAGCTGGTGGAGCTGGGCTTTGAACCCACACCCGTCAGGCCCAGAGCCTGGGCTCTTCCCACCACGTGTCTCAGCTTCCTGGGAGGGAGGCCCCGTGCCTCATGGAGTGGGGTGGCAAAGCACCCACCTGCTGCTGGCGGGAGCTCCGGGTCCAATGCTGAGCGTGGTGGGAGGAAGGAGACCGCAGGAGGGCGCTGCTGCCGCTGGGTGTGTCGCGGGAGGTGTCGCGGGCAGAACCCTAAGCACCCCCAGATGTCCTGCCCGGTCCCCGAGACCGTATGATGAGACGCCATGCCCACGACTGTGCTATGCTCCGTGACAAAGGACGTAGTTAAGGTTGCTAATCTGTTGCCTCTGAGTTCATCAAAAAGAGACTTTCCCTGTGAGCCTGACCTGGTCACACTGGCCCTTTCCAAGCAGGTTTTTCTGGCTTGTGGCAGCAGGGGCCGTCAGAGAGCTCCGGGCCATGAGAAGGATTCGCCCTGCCTTTGCCGGCTGTGAAGATGGAGGGGCCCCACCCGAGGCCTCTGGGAGCCGAGAGTGGCCCCGGGCCGCCAGGAAGTGGACACTGCAGTCCTACAGCCACCAGGAACTCATTCTCCCCACAACCTGCCCGGGCTCAGCGCAGGATTCTTCCCCCGAGCCTCCAGGTGAGCCCCGGGCCCTGCCCCTGACACCCTGAGCAGAGAGGCCGGCGCGCCAGCTGCAGTTCCCATGCACAGCACTGCCAGAGAGTAAACGGGCGTGGTTTTAAGCCGCTAGGTTTGTAGGAACCTGCACAGCCGTATGAAACGAACGCAGGAGGGCTTGGATGTGTGCAGATGGGGGAACAGAAATCAGATGATGAGACAGCGTGAGCGGTGGCTCCCAGGGGGGTCATGCAGCAGAATAAAAGATGAGAGAAAAGAGGCTGAGGCTCGCACACAGAACCCAAACGCTAGGCTGGGGAGTGTGGGCTTTATTTTGTAGGCACTGGGGAGCTATGGAAGAGTTGGAGGGAGAGAGGGGCACCAGGGGTGAGCTTGCCTAACCAGCCAACTCCTAGGGTTATCCTACACCTACTTCTCCAAAGTGTCCCAGGGTAAGGGCCTGGGAATCTGAGTGTTTGGTCAATGCCCAGGTGGCTCTGGAGATCTAGTACAGCTGGCGAATGATAGTTTGAGGCCGATGTATAAACAGTTGAAGGTTCTGAGTCTATATCCCACGTCCCCTCAGGGTACGCTCCGTTTTCCAGAGCCCCTGTGGGTTCCTGGCCCCTGTCAAGGGGGGGAGGGGCTGAGCACGCGCTGGGAAGGCAGATGAGTGAGAGCAGAAGCCCAGGACCGCCCTTGGGGAGCCCCCCCTGCAGAGGGAGGCAGAGCTCTGGCGTTCCTGGGGGGGGACAAGGACCCCCAAAGGGTCCAGGAGCCTGGCGAGGTTCCGGGGCAGACTGTTAACGGGGCGTCCAGGAGCCCAGAGAACAGAGAGGAGTGACGCCTGGAGCCAGCATCGGTTCACCAGAAATAAAGTGCGCCAGGCTGCCGCGAAGGCCGCGAGCCCAGGAGGGGGGGCGTTTGCTGGGAGGCTCATGGCTGCCGTGTGAACACACACGCTGCATGTTTTCTGTCTTTAAACCAAATGCTCTGTGTTTCCAACAAAAGTCCCCTCCAGGACCCAGAGAGGCAAGGTCAGGCCACAGCAGAAGGTCCGGCTGCACACTGACCGTGACCCCTGGCCACGTCCGAGCCTGGTGGTGGGCCGAGAAAGGAGGTGGCCCGAGGCCAGGTGCACCCAGTGAGGCCGGACCTGGGGATGAGCCCCCCTCTGCAGCCCGGGGTCCGGGGTCCAGGTGAGGCCTGGCCTTGTGTGTCCGAGACCCCTTCCTCAGTAAAGGAGCCAAGGACTTGGGTGTGGCAGGGATGCTCCCGGCCCTCTCCGCCCCTCCGATGCCCAGTCACCCCTCGCCGTGGCGATCGGCACTGCTCTGATGGGGCAGCTCTCAGGACCCTGGCTGGGCCAGGTTTGCTGGTGAACAAAGGGTAACCTTGACCCTGCCCTCCACCCCGGTGGCGGCTACTGCTGGAAGATCCAGGTTTGAGCTTCGGGGAGGAAGAGGCCCCTGCCCAGCACAGCCCACCAGGAACGAAAGGCCTGTGACTTCCCGCTGGGCTCCCTTGCGGGGAGAAGAGATGGACGCCCCAGGCTGGATTTGAGCGTTCTAGAGTCTCCTGACTCAAGCCCACCATCCACAAACGCCACACCCCAATGACCAGTCCAGGATGTGAGGCTGGAGTGACCAGTGCCCCAGGATGAGGCTGGGTTAGGCCATGAAGGGCACCAAAAGCCAGGCCGCAAGCTTGGACTTTGTCCTTCTGGGCAAGCGCCCAGTTCTGTGCACTGAGCCACCTGTCCAAGCCGGTGTTTCTTCATAGTGACCCCATGGGCATTCAGGGCTGGGCTGTCTCTGTGGTAGGGGCTGTCCTGTGCCCTGTAGAACAATCAGCGGCGTCCCTGGCCTCTGCCCACTAGGTGCTTGTAGCACACCCACCCCAGGCGTGAGCACAAAATTGTCTCCAGATATTGCCAAATGTCCCCTGGGGGGCAGAATTGGCCCCAGTTGAGACCCACTGGTCTAAGCTATGAGGTTTAGACGCTTCGGTGTGGAAGGCTGGGCCTGTCCATCCTGTTGCTTGGACACCCCGAGGACATGGTCTGGGCAGCCGGGCTCAAGCTGGGTCACAGGCACAGCTGAGCACCTGCTACCAGGAAGCAGAGAGTCCAAATAAGCCATTTCCTTTCAAGCAAACGAGGCAGCATCTGCAGGGCCTCTGCTCACGTTCCATCAGCGCTCACTCAGTCTGGGCCACGCCTGGCAGGGAGGCAGGGAGGCAGGGAGGCAGGGTGTCAGGGTGTCACGGCCCTGGGCTGAGCCGCCGGCCAGGACCGGCTTGCGCTCTGTTCCCAGAGAAGGGGACGATGGGTTTCACAGGACAACTGGCAGCCCTATCACCCCCCTTTAGACTCGATCCTCTCTGCACCCGTTGCCTGACACCGTGCCACACTGCGCATTATGTTCCCATGGGCTCCTTAGGCTCCTTGGCTTAGTGCAGGACACCAGGGACACCTGGTCAGCTCCTGCACTGACCAGCCAGCCACCCCTGCACCCTCTAATTCAGTCAAACCGTGTGCTGCTGCCCAGGCTACAGCATCTCTGGTTTCACGTTTTTCCCTCGTCCTCAAATGCTCTTCCCCACGACACCAGTTCTGATTAGGTCTGACTCATGTACTCAAGACAGCAGTGCTTAAAGAAGACAAATGTGTGTTTTTCTTTCTCACAAAAGAAGTCCAGATGTAGGCAAACTAGAGCTGGTATAAGGGCCACACTGTGTCATCAGAGAGCCAGGCTCCTGCCAGCTCATTGCTCTTTCTTCCTGAGCATATGTCCAAAATGGCTGCAGGAGCGCCTTCGTCACGTCTGCCTCCCAGGCCACTGGGTGGAGGAAGGACCAAATGGCACGCCCCTACCCGTTCCTGGACATCCCACTTGACATCCCTCTTACTTCTTATTGGAGAGAAGTTGGTCGCACAGCCACACCCAGCTGCAGGTGAGGCTGGGAATAATCAAATGCACCCAGCTGACACTGGAGCTGTTAGAAAGGAGGTTGGGGTGATGGATATCGGGGCACATGTCAGCAGTTTCTGCCACACCCACTTCTCCCCGCCCTGTGATGTGCCCAGATGTCCCCATCCTGGGCCAGCACAGCCTGGGGGTGACTGAGTGTTCACAGACTTCCTCCCTGGAGACCGAGCTGAGGCCAGCCTGCAGCCAGGTCTGGAAAGCCCGAGCAGGAGGAACAAAGGAGCAGGTGTGACACCCACCTCCGCCCAGCCACCCTGCTCACGGGAGTGTGGAGTGAGACCCACTCCGGGTTGATCTGGTCCCAGCCACTGACACGGCGCCCTGGAGGGAGGCGGAGACAGGGCTGCCTGTCTAGTGCGAACGCTGCAATTTGCCCTCCACAGCTCCGTCCAGCTTCACGCCTCCTAAGTTACTCTTTAGGAGTAACTGGGCCCACTCTCCAAGGCTCTCCGTGAGTGACGGGTCAACCGTGTGAGCGCGGGACTCACCTCCGAGCTGGGGCTATCCTTGGGAAGCTGAATTAACTGCCCGAAATGCAGCCGCTTCTGTGGTCAGGATCCTATCGGCCAGCTGATCCCCCAGAAGTCACGGGGTGTTTGCTCTTTGTCTCGGCACCGAAAGCCACAGCACCAGGGCCGACCACTGACCGTGGTGGTGCCTGGGACCCTGCATGCCCAGGACTCGGGAACAGTGAAGCGTCACTTGTCTGGTCGGAGCCCCTTGCCCAAGACTGCTGGGTCACAGGTGGCCAAGCAGGGCTCCCAGCAGCCATGGCCTCTGAGCTCTTACAGCAGGAAGTCTCCTGGGAGCCAGCAGACCCAGCATCAGACACACGGCCTGGGGTCCCCGGCCTGGCCACACCAGCCCCCTCGCCTGCACACATCCCACTGAGCAGGGCCCTGGGGGATGGGCACACAGGCCTGGAGCCACTCTCCCTGGGGGGTCCCCATCTCTGCCTACGTGCACACAGGCTGTGCCCAGAGGCTGCATCCAGGGTGTCAGGGCAGGCTCTGACTCAGGCTGGAAAATGCCTTCATATCCACGAGGCCGCAGGCGACGGGTCAGACCGCGAGTTGGGTTTGAACCTGCGGCCTCCGTGTAGACTGTGGGACTCGGCAAGCCGCTCCTCTCCCAGGCCCTCACCCAAAGGCGCTTAAGGAGCCGACACCGTCACAGCCGGCTCCTCGGTTCACAAAGAACAGAGAGTAGGTGTTGAGGGCAGGGTCTGGGCAGGGTGTTGGGGACAGCAGGGTGCCAGGCTCTGTGACTCTGAGCCTCGGCTCGCCCGTCCATGAAAGGGTGCTCACCTCCCGGCTCGCTGGGGGCCTGGCACACACTCCGTGTTCAACTAAACCAGAGGCAGCAATGCCAGCGCACGACAGACACCAGGACAATTCCAGGGTTGTTGTGACGTGGAACCTGCCTGCTCGGTGACCCACCTGGACTGGGGCTGGTTCCTTTTCAGAGGACCTGCACACACAGGAGGCGGCAGATGGCATATGGGGGTGGCAGCCTGGCCAGCGTCACCCTCCTCCAGGTGGGCAGCCAGGGTCCCTGGGGAGGCACGGGGTGGATTCCGCAGATGAGATGCCCCAGGTGGGGCAGGACCCAGCCTCGGGGACATGGGTCCTGCCGGTGCAGCCTGTCCCATGGCCCCCAGACCACGTAGAGCTGCGGCTCCCGGACACCCTCCTCTCACACGCTCAGCGCGTTCAGGGGCGCCTGCGCCTCCCTGCCTGGTGGGCACACGGGTGCACAGAGCCCCTTCTCGCTGGGGCGCTCATAACCTTCCTCAGAAACCAGACTCGACACAGGGAAGATTTGGGGATGGGAATCAGCATGACGCAGACCGACACACTCTGACGTACACGTGGAACTGACCTCCAGGCCGGTTACCACATCCGAAAGGTGGTCCCTCGCCGGCCACGCTGCAGGAGCTGGCCCCCACCCATGAGACTAACATGGGTGCGGGCTGGACTGGAAGCCTGTAGGGGCCACGGGATGGGCTGGAATTGAATTATTAATACATTGGATCTTAAATCCTGCCCGTGGGGACAGCTCGTGCTGCTGTCGTGGGGCACTGCAGGCTGCTAAGTTATTAAAACAAACACATCACTGCACACGGCCCGTCCGGCACGTGCAGCTTTCTCTGGCCGGGGAAGGGCTGTTTCTGCTGGAACTTTGATAAGCCCAGAGAAGTAGGCCCAGACTTTATGAGACCCTGAGGCATCTGCCGTTCCCACTGGGACCCACGGCACAGGGACGGAGGGGGCCAGATGGGGCCATCCCAGCAGGGAGAGCGTGGGCAGTCTTCCAGCCTGTCCAGGCACGGTCCTCGCTCATTTGGGACAGGGGGCCGGGGCGGGGGCTCATTCACTGGCACTGATGGCAGCAGGAGGGCCAAGGGGTAGCACAGCTGTGTGTGATGGGCAGGCCATGCTGGCCAGGACCCAGGGGCCCAGAGGGAAGTCAGAGGTGGCCCTGCCCTCAAGAGAAGATGCCACAAAGACCGACAAGAGCCCATGGTGAGGGGAGCCCTGAGGAGGCATGCACCAGGCACAGGTGTTCAGAGAAGGCTTCCTGGAGGAGGGCAGCTGCTGCTGAGCCCTGAAGGATGAACCAGGCAGACAGTCCAAGAGACGATATTCCTGGCAGAAGGGCAGCACGGAGGTGAGCGAGAACAAAGCCCACTGGGCTGGGCACGAGGCCACGGGCATTGGCTTTACACCAGTACTGGGTCAGTGACTTCGTCTCAGAAGCCTCAGTACTTCTGTCTGTGAAATGGGGCTCCCAGGAGCACAGCACCTTCATCACACCACCTTCCCTGAGCCCTGGCCCCCCACTCCGCCCGGTCACACAGACCGTCCCCAGTCACCCCTCACCACTCTTTCAGGCACATCGCCCAGAGCACTCTCCCCGAGCCTCCTCCAGGACACTCCTCAGACTCCTGCCCACTGAGGTGGCTGGCACCCCCTCCAGGGAGCCCTCCTGGTTGTCCCAGGCAGATTTAGATGCTCCTTCCCTTGCCCCACACCCGCTTTGCCCTCCTGTCTCAGCCTGGACCCCGCGGCACGGCACCTCTGTCTCTTCAGAAGCCTCTGGGAAGATCCTGGGCCGATGGCTGTGTGCCCACGTCCTCGCCCCGGCACTGAGAGTCCAGATGGTGCCTGAAGTGTGTGTAAGACAGACACAGTGTGCCTACATGGCTGGGGCTACCTGGGCTGCCCAGTGTGACCACTGATGGCGTCTTTGCAAGTGTTGTTATTGTTGTCGATGGTGATGATGATCGTGGCATTGGTGGTGGTGGAGGTGATAATGGTGTTGGTGGGGATGGTGGTGATGATGATGGTGATGGTGGTGGTGGTGATGGTGGTGATCATGGTGATGGTGATGGTGGTGATGGTGGTGATGATGATGGTGATGGTGGTGGTGGTGATGGTGGTGGTGGTGGTGACAGTGATGATGGTGATGGTGGTGGTGGTGATGGTGGTGGTGGTGGTGGTGATGGTCATAATGGTGATAGCGCTGATGGTGATGGTGGTGACGCTGGTGGTGGTGGTGGTGGTGATGGTGGTGGTGGTGGTGGTGGTGGTGATGGTGGTGTTGATGGTGGTGATAGTGGTGATGGTGATGGTGATGGTGGTGGTGGTGATGGTGGTGGTGGTGGTGGTAGTGGT
>CAUYSK010088975.1:0-13102 GCA_963575035.1 Avahi laniger | reverse complement strand
ACTTTCCTGGACTAAACTTAGGCCCATCATCCAAAGTGAGGCACCACAAGAGCAGAAGAACGGGATCCATTTGTACTCGCCATCAAATTGGTACTAACTGATCAACACTAGGGTGATCACATGGCAGAAATACTCTCCAGTGATTAGGGGGATGGGGGGGCGAATCTACAACTAAAGGACACGAGGAGCACTAAAGGGAGGGAAGGGCACGCCTTTAACCTGCATTTGGGTGAGGCAAAGACATAAAGTGTAACTAGAATGTTTGTACCCTCACAATACCTTGGAATAATAATAAAAAAAATAAAATAAACTTAATTTTGAAATAATCTTAGATTTCCAAAAAACTTAGAACGATAATACAGACAGTCCCTGTATGTTCATCCCCCAGTTTAATTTCCTCTAATGTTATCCTCTTACATTATCATGGTCCATTTGTTAAAACTAAGAAATCAATACTGGTACGTTACTTAATAGTAATGCTAAGCTCTTCACTTTATTCAGATATCACTGGTTTTTCCATTAATGTCCTTTTTCTGTTCAAGGGTTCAGTCCAGAATATTGCATTATATTTAATTATCAGTGTCCTTAGTAATTGATCCATGACAGTTTCTCAGTCTTTCCCTGTTTTTGTTTCTTGGCTTTCAGAGTTTTGAGGAGTACTGATCAAGTATGCTGTACAATGTCTCTCAATTTATGTTAATTGGAAGTTTTTTCTCGTGATTAGACTGGAGTTATGGGTTTTTTGGGAAAAGACCATAGAGTGGAATTGTTTTTATCATCATATTATGTAAAGGAGTACATGATAGTCACATGACATCTCTAGTGATATTAACCTTGATCACTTGGTTAAAGAACCACAGGTTGAGCAATACACTATATATAACTTGTTTTCACATTTCCCCCTTTTCTTATAAAGAAGCTTTATGGAAATTCTTTGATTAAAAACATCATGTAGGCCGGGTGCAGTGGCTCACGCCTGTAATCCTAGCACTCTGAGAGGCCGAGGCGGGCGGATTGTTTGAGCTTAGGAGTTCGGACCAACCTGAGCAAGAGCGAGACACTGTCTCTACTAAAAATAGAAATAAATTAGCTGAACAACTAAAAATATATATATAAAAAAATTAGCCAGGCATGGTGGTACATACCTGTAGTCCCAGCTACTCGGGAGGCTGAGGCAGGAGGATCGCTTGAGCCCAGGAGTTTGAGGTTGCTGTGAGGTGGCTGACGACACAGCACTCTAGCCAGGGCAATAAACTGAGACTCTGTCTCAAAAAAAAAAAAAAATCATGTAGTCACACCCCTCACTTCAAATTGCTTCCCTTCACCTATCGCTCTAAGGAGATTAAGCAATAAGAAATGATAACATCTATAGAAATCTGTCTTGGAAAAGAAGATATACGGAGAAAGATACAAACCCATGTTCCTTCCAAATAAGTCTTAAAATCTGTGGTGGGCCAATAATGCATAGTAGAGTTTAATGTCATGCCTGTCTTTTAACAAAGATTAACAGCTTGGAAAATTTTAGTTAACTGGCTTTAGGATGATGCCTGAAGCATTTGGTGGTGGTGGGAAGTGAAGCAGAATAAAAAGCATCATGTACATGTAACAAACACTAAATCTTCAAGAATAAAACAAATACTGGCGTTGGAGCACAGTTGTTTAAAAGCACAGAGATGAGTTTGGTATGCTTACCCTGAACTGTAAAGTGCCAATTAACCATGTTCAGCATAAGAGGACAAAAATTCTTTATTCATACATTCTCCAACCCCATCCCCGCCTAGAACTGACTCTTGGGAAATTAATTTTTACTCCTTAAAATATTGAGTTTGCTGTTGATTGTCACATCTCTATAGGTACTAACCAAAACCTGATACACAATTCAGGCAATCCAGTATTTCATGATATTAATTTTATTTGTATGATGATAAACTACTTCTTTAGAAAGTTTTGGAGTATAAACCTCTTATCTAAACTTATTTGGACTATTTTATAAAATTTGCTTCAGTAAAGGTCATTTCAATGGTTTGAAAAGACTGATAAGACTCAAAAGCTTGATATGGCAAACAAATCCCTAGACATTAGGAAAAGAGATGGAAAAAGTGTCCTAAAGTTCTGACCACCAGTCTATTCCTCTTCCCTATTCCTGGAAGTTCTCATCCCTCCTCCCCCCAGTTGTTTCAGCAGAGCCTCTTAAAAACTCACTGGTCAAACCAACGCAAATGACTTCAAGAGTTCCCAACAGTTACCACTAATTTTTATAGGTTTTAATCAAAAGCTCTTTGGGAGAAATAAAAGGCACACAAGTATCTTGATTGGGTGTGTGTCAAAAGATGAGTTACTGACTTCAGAAACAATCAGAATAAAATATTTTCCTTCTAACAAGTTGGGGAACAAAATTTGCTTAAATTTTTTGTTTCATCCTAGAAATTATCATAGTAGCTAAACAAGGTCAATCCAGGACAAACTGTGGTTCTTACCTGAAAGTGGCCACAAAGTTCTGAGTGGGCCAGCCCAGGACAAAGGATTTCATAGCACTGCTCTTGCCATCCCCCACTTCATCCACACAGCTTGCTGTCTGCATATCAGTTAATTTAATTTTGTTTTTCATATTGAAGTTATTGTTGTACCTAGAAAGATACAAATTAAAAAGGATCTCTTGTTATTTTGTTTCTTAAATTGTATGACAGATTCTGTATTTGTGTTAATGTCTATTGATTGT
Organism: Avahi laniger; assembly: GCA_963575035.1. Taxonomy (NCBI): domain Eukaryota; kingdom Metazoa; phylum Chordata; class Mammalia; order Primates; family Indriidae; genus Avahi; species Avahi laniger. The sequence continues at coordinate 10,383 of CAUYSK010088975.1, read as the reverse complement.
TGTTATCTTCAGTGCCTGGCCGGTAAATTGTAACATAGTAGGCTACCTTGGACCAAGAAGGCCTTTACGACATTTGGTGAAGCATTTATTCCTCATGTCTGCATGTATGGCAGCAAATAGCCATAAACTGCCATTTTAGTTCTCTATACATTGAGCATTGCATCTGGATCAAAAACCTACTTTTTAATTTACTGCTGTTATAAAAAATTCATTTATTATTTATATCTTGCTTATTTCCAAAAAGATGTGAGTGGCTGAACACGAAGAGTATGCATGATTTATTAAGATGTTTATAAAATTTCTACTTTCAGACAGATGCACTGAAAAAAACGGAATTAGAGAAATTCATAATACATTTTCAACTGAGTGGTTATAAGATTTTCTAGTCTTTAGAAGCATGGATTATTTTAAATTTTCTTCCTTAAGATTCTGTTCAACCATTTTCCCTCATATTCTGGCTAAAACTGAAGAACTGTAGCCTAAAAAAAGAACCTAAGAGAGGGTAGAGTTGCCACAGCGTTTTTATCTCTGGGGACTCAGAGGTGATCCTGAAGTCAGCAGTGAAATTCCTTTTTGACAATTTCTACCTAATCCCCCTTAGGCCCCTGGTATGGAAACCATCCTATCTCTTGACCTAACTGGCAGATTTATTGCTTGGATGGACCTGAGATTTAAATAGAAGGAGCCAAGTGGGATAAAGAGAATGCCCAAGGAAACTTGGGTTCTCCCTACCATTCGGAATCATTTGTGGAAAAGCTAAAATAAAATCAAAGATACTTCATGTGTGGAAGCATCCCTAAAACTCCTCTGATTCATGGAATATTAAGGCTAAAACTCTGAAGTGGTATTTATAAGATGAAAAAGATATTGCAGAAAATGTGCATGAAGGACAATCTAGATTCACAGACTCATCTATGTTTCCCACAGGATGCACCGAATTTAAGTGTAATAGAAAAGTGCCTTGTGGCAAAATGGCTTCTTTTATGTTTTATTTCAATATTTTTTACCCTATTGCTAAAAATCACTGGATTTTTTATGAAACAAATTCAATTACAGACTGAATCTTATTTCGTCATGCCAATTATTTAGGTAATAAAAAGCTAAAACTACAAATCTTTTGGAAGGAAAGGTATCCTTCCATGTTTGTTTTCATACATTTTGTGTTTTCTAATGCAGATCTCTATCTACAGTGGGTATTTCAGATATCATGTGGAAACATCCACTGACCTGAGAAAACATATACTGACCTGGGGAAAAAGTCATTCCAATGATCTTTTTCCTAGATCAGTAAAGTGCCACCCCTGATGCCCAAAACAAGGAACTGTCTACAAGTATAAACAATGATTTCCATTCTCCTATATTAAAAATAATACCTAATATTTACTGAGAATTTACCATGTGCCAGTCATTGTTGTAAATACTTTACACATATTATTTAGTTTAAAACTCAAACATTTTGTACATAAGGAAATGGAGTCACAGAGGGATTAACTAGCCAAAAGTCAAACAGCTTAAGAGGCAGAGCTAGACTCTGACCTTGGGCAGTGTTGGCTCCTGAGCTCATTCGTGTTCTTAACCACTGTGCATCCATAAAAAGCCTTGGATACTGCCATTCCCAGAAAGTATCTTGGTGAGAGAATCTTTCCGTGAACTTCCCTTTGGCTTTTCTCTTTGGCCTACTTTTTCTTACATCTCTCCAGAGCTACAAGGCTTTCTGAGGGGATATTTGTTTATTATGGAGTTTGGAGGATGAAAATTACGAGCATTTATGTACATAAAGCTAGAAGGATAGGCTTGAAAATATGTAAAACAAGTATTCCAAAAAGTTTTATATTGAAATGTACCATCTTGGGGTCATAGTGTACTTCTTCAGATTTTTCACTCTCAATTTCCTATAGTATTAAATATAGAAATTTAAAAAAATAAATCTACTGTGAACAAGCTCCAGAGGAATGACTGTTACTATTTCCAATAATATTAGACCAACAGAAATTAAAAAATATAAATCTAACGTGAACTGACTGAAAAAATTTTTCAAAAACCTAAAAAATAAATTCTTCATTTCTATAATGTAGTCCCTTACTGAAAATTTATTAAGATGACAGATATACTTTCCTTTCCCATCCTTCAGTCTTCATACTAGAAGAAATTCCAGTAAATTATTAAAATATACAGGATTCTAGGGAGACTTTTTTCCCATTTTGAGATAGATCATATTAAATATGTTTTGGGGTAGAGATCATGATATATTCCAAAAGCATCTAATGGTAATTCTACTGAAAATGAGTTTACTTAACTTCATCTTTTCCACCTTACAGAACTCAGTATTACTTACTAACTGCTTATTCTCATAAAATATAAAAACAGTGATAGCTTAAGAGGGTGTGAGATAAATACAGTTATTTTCTTTCTGTACATTCCATATAGGTGCCCTATCAGATATTAATTTCTTTCTAAATAATATAGTGTTTGTAAAACATATCTTATTTTTAAAAATGAAAGCCATAATTTTATTGGAAAAATAATTTACCTCCCCAATGAATATAAAAGTAGCTTGAAGGCCCCATACAGCTTTAATACTTTCTTAATTTAGTATGGAAAAGAATGACAATAAATTCAGAACAATTTTCAGCAAACATTATCAACATCCAGCACAAAACGTAGCAAATGTAATACTTTAGCTAATAAAAGGATGCATTTAACACCCTTTCTATTATTGCTCTTACTAAAATTCACTTAGTTTGACTAAATAAATATGTGACGGCTGGTCAATTATTTATCCGACTTGAGTTTACTTCTGTAGGCCCAACCCAAGGTCTGAAAGCAGTTTCCAAATGAAGCCTAAAAATGAGCTGACAAAATATGGAACTGAGTCTCCCCTTTTCCCCATGGCTAAGTATAAAGATCAAGCACTGGTCTCAGATTATTTCAACAAATTAATTGATCCAGGGTCCACTCAATTCTTTACCCAACGGTAACTAGTGACACACGTTCGGTATTACAAGAAACTATTTCTTTTTGGTTGTTGTTTATTTTGGGAAAAAAATTAAGTTCTTTCATATCGAGAAGGATCTGTGGATATATCTAAATATTTGCTATGAGAAAGATCATGTAATACATTTCCTAAAAAATTGTCTAAATTTTTTTAAGGTGGCAGGATTTAATCATCATCATCATCATCACCTCCTCAAATATCTGTGTTCTTTCTATCTTGAGGGTCTTGGGTTTATGCCAAAAACATAAAAAATAACATAAATCACCCAAACGTCTTAATGTCCCCTATGGATATAGAAAATAATTAAAATAATCTCCCATGAATTGAATCTCTTAAATAACAGCATTTACATCAACTGATAAAATTTCGTCACTTCATAAAAACATGAGAGTGGACACAGAGTTATGTGGGATGAAATGGTATAACCCTATGTGAGGGACAATTAAAAAGCTATAAAAGTAGACAATGGCCACAAATTTTGCCAATATATCTAAAAAGAGCAATTTTCTAGTGGTACTACAACTGTCTTTATATACAATGTTTTTAGCAAAATATAGGTTACATAAAAACCACTTAGATGTGAACAATATATAGAACAATAAATAATTTAAGGTGAAAAAACAAAGGTTCTCTAAATATTATCATAACTGCTAAGGAAAAAAGATCCAAAAAAGAAGGAAAATACCTTCTTCCCTAAGAGTTGAATGCATTTTACAAGTAAGTAGCCTTTACAGTTCTAAAATTCAGGAAATTGGTTGTTGTCTGCCTATCTACCACCAGGCTAAGCTTTGCACCTAATGAATACAAGGTGGTAAGGAAGACAGAAAGAGCCAGCCTTTGGAATTAAATGCTGATTAAATTTAATCAAGCCCCAGCTCTGCCATTTCCTAGTCTATGACAAACCTCCCTGAGCCTCAGTGTCCAACATCTAAAACAACTCTTACCTTGGGGAGTTGCTAGGAAAATTAAATGAGACCCTTCTGAGTCTCCTATTATAACACCTAGCATATATAATAGAACTCATCCAATAATTTTTAAATGAAGAAATTTTTTAAAAAAATAATGATTCGTTCTTCTGTTAACAGTCTCTCTACTTAGATCTTCACATGGACTTGTTCAAGTACAAAGGCTTAGTTAAGAAGGAAGGAAGGAAGAAAGAAAGGAAGAAAGGGAGGGAAAGAAGGAAGGAAGGAAGAAGAAAAAGAAAGAAGGAAGGAAGAATAAACAAGAAAGAAAAAGAAGAGAAAGAGAGAAAGAGAGAAAGAGAAAGAGAGAAAGAAAAGAAAGAAAGAAAGAAAGAAAGAAAGAAAGAAAGAAAGAAAGAAAGAAAGAAACCACTTTTCTTTCACTGTACTACTCAAAAGATCATATCCACATGCAAAACTACATTTCTAGGTATCACTTCTATTGAAAATATTCTGAAACTGTTTTATTATCTTCATGTTGCCTTTAACTTTGAAAAGTTCACTAAGCATTCTATATCATTTCTTATTAAATGAGTATTTAGTTGGAATCTTTTACTCATCACAAAGAAAAGACTCATTTAATGGTGAAAATAATATGGCTGAGGACTCTCCTATGAAATCCATTAAAAAAGAGTTCAGTAATCGAGGCAGCAGACCACACATTGGTTAAAAGAATGAACTTTGCAATAAGATAGATCTAGGTTCAAAGGTAAGTACAACTAATTACTCTATGACCTTGAGGAAGTCACTTAATTTCTCTCAGTATCAATTTCTTTTTTTAAGACTAGTCAAGTATAGTATTGAGAAGAGTATCAACTGCTTTTCTAAAATGAGAAAAATAAATGCCTCCCTCATAGAATAGTTATAAGGGTTAAAGTCTCTAGAATAATACCTAAAATACAATAAGATATCAATAAATACTTGGTTTCTCTTGTTATTAATACCACTCTGATTAAATATAGTGTTTTGCAAAATTATTTACCCTTGCCCATGTCTTATTTATGGCACTGAGTAACTCAGGTGTGTGAGTGTGGGGAGTATAAAAAAGTGTTTACTCTTCTTTAGTGACTAAAAATCTTTCATGAGATTGGATTTGTTAAAATACTTTTATCTTTCCTGATGTTTCATGAATAAGGACAATGGGAAACAGAGCCAGTGGCCACCATGTTCTAGGTTGAGTATTAAGTGCACTGGTATTGAGTGTTGAGCAGAAGTGAATCCTCTTGGGTATCTCTAAAGCATATGACAGGTATGTCCATATCTTCTTCTTAACTATCATTTCCTCAGATGAAGCCCTCACAATTTCCCATCAGGACCACAACTTACTATATAGTCTCGTTGCTTCCTCTCTTGCCTGCCTTCTAATGCATTATCTAACTAGCATGAGCCAGAATTACATTTTTTTAAAAAAAGAATCACACTATATTGCTTCCCCAATTAAAACCCTTCAGAATAAAATCCAAAGTGCTTATAACAGCCTTTGTGGTACAGAGCCTCCGAGACGGTCCCCAGTGATCCTTAATTCCTGATATTCATACCCGTGCAAAGTCCCTTTCCATGCTAGGCTAAGGTTGGTCTGTGTGGCCAATTGCATACATCAGAAATGATGGTACACTATTCTAAAATTAGGTTATAAAATACTGTGGTTTCTATTTTGGGTGCTATTTCAATGGCCTATTCTCTCTTTCACTCTGTTGGATCTTTCACTCTGAAGGAAGCAACTGCCATTAGCAGCAGCCCTGTGGAGAGACCACATGGAGAGGAAGCCTTTGCAGAACAGCCAGTGAGGAACTGAGGCTGCCAGCATCCACATGAGTGAGCTTGGAAGTGGTTTCTTGGGTTCTCTTTGAGCCTTGATCTAATTGGTACCCTTTCCAACAAGCCAGAAGGCCCTCAGAAGGGCTCATGAGCCAGAACCACCCGGTGAAACACTCCCAGATTCCTGACTCAGAGAATCCTGTTATGTGTTGGGGAATTTGTTAGACAGCAATAGATGATACACCCTACAAAGTCCCGACGACCTAACCTTTGTCTACTTCACTAGTCATAATTCCTGTCACTCCTTTGTTCATTAGGCTCCAGTTACACAGGCCTTCTTTGAACTCCTCTAAGGGCCAGGCTTTCCCCACCACCTTTGTTGTACCTGTTCTCTCGACCTGGAATGCTCATGCTCCCGGTATCTAACTAAATGGCTGATTGCTTTTCATCCTTCAGTGATTTTTCCCCCTGACTACACCTACCTAACATATACCCCATCTTTTACTTCACCCACCACACTATTTCATAGCACTAATCACAATCTGTCATTTTCCCACTCACACAAGAAGGTTAGCTCCCCATTAGAATGTAAGCCACCAAAGAGCAAGGACTATACTCATCACATCCTTCATTATATTTCCTACATTATTCAGGGCATGGCACAAGACCTCAATGAACATTTGTTGTATGGATAAAAAATGGAAACTTTATTTTGCAAAAAACAGAAACAAACATAAAACTCAATTCGGATATTAGGTATAGTAACAGAGACCAGACATTCTTACAATAATCATTGAGCAGAAAGGTATCTTTGTTAGTGGAAATGCAATTTTATCACGATAACCAGGAGAGAGTGCGTAGTCCACTTACTTGCTTTTGGCCACAACAAGCAGATCACTGAATAGGAAAAGGTGCTGCTTGTGCCTCTGCAGGCCTCTTCTGAGCTCTACCAGGCCGTCAATCAGCAGAGTCCTATTGGAGCATACAAATGACGACAGAAAGACACAGGCATTCGTGCCAGCAGAAGGACTTTCCCTGTAACAGATCAAATTCCACAGACCCTCAGTCAAATGATCAAATGTAGGACCAAGTCTTCATAAAATTATAGCTTAAAGTTGATCAAGAAATATAAAATTCTGTAACTTTTTAGTGCAATAGCAGTGTCCTAACTGGTCCCCCAATGTATTCTCCACACAGTAGTCTTTAATACCTCATTAAGAAAATTTTGAGACATAAAGCCAAGTTGATAGTTTTATGATAAACACATGGATGTATACCCCAACATAGATTTTACCATTAACATTTTACTGTACTTGTTTTATTATATACTTATCCAACTATTTTATCATTCTGTTCATTCATTCATTCATCTATTTATTTAGAAACAGAGTCTTGCTCTATCACCCAGGCTGAAGTGCAGTGGTGTGATCACAGCTTATGGGAACCTCCGACTCCTGGGATCAAGCGATCTTCCTGCCTCAGCTGCCTGAGTAGCTGGGACTACAAACATGTCCCATCACACTAAGCTATGGGGTCTTGCTATGCTAACCAGACTGGTCTTGAATTCCTGGCCTCAAGATATTCTCCTGCCTCAGCATCCCAAAGGTCTGGGGTTACAGGCCTGGCTACCACACCTGGCCTATCTATTTATCAATCTATTTTTTATTTGGCATTTCAGTGTAAACTGCATACAGCAGTACATATTCCCCCTAAATACTTCAGCACGCATATCATTAACTAGAGTTCAATATTTAGATTTTTCTTTTTATATAAAATTGATATACAAAATGTACAAATACACAAATCTTAGGTGTATACTCACTGACCTTTTTTATATAAAGCCCTTTTTAAAGCATGATATCCACTGACTTTTGACAAATGTATTCACCTGTGTAATCTAAGCCCCTATCAAGATATACGAAATTATCATCATTCAAAAAAATTTCCCCTTCTGGTTATTATCTAAATTAAGAAAATATAGATTCTATGGATTAACCCCTGGGTTATTTCTTGATTGCAGGCTGATATCTGCTAGTTCAAAAGCTCACTGGTGCCAAACTCAAATTTTTACATACCCAGTCATTTGAAAAATAGCCCACACAAGAAGATCTGTAGCCACTAACAGCCTGTCTGCACTGCGCACTTCGTAAAACTAGATCCAGCATCTGCTGGGCACTAATAAGAGAGAACCTGTGGTTATGAGACCCCAAGCTGCTACTGCCCCTTACAGCTCTCTGACCCAGACATTCCTCACTACTGAGCAACATCACCTGGACATGTACTCTCCAGAGACACCGTCTCTGATTCTCCTCTCTTCCAGAATTCTCTTGCCCTCTTCCCTTTTAGATGGTAGCCCCTCATCATATGCCTCTGCATAGTCTCAAGCGGTGAGGGACTTCTTTTATCATGCAATCTTGTGCCATCATCATCTCTTTTCTGCTTGATCACTGCCCAAATTCCTCACACTCCTTATGCCAGTCAGTCCCCACTCCAACACCCTGGAGGAAGCTACTATTCTGATTTCTTTCCCACTGAAGCTTTTCCCATCTCGAAAAACAAAATGAACCTCAGCCTCTACCTTATACCATAAACCAAAGATAATTTGAGATAGATAATCGACTTAAATGTAAAAACCAAAATCATAAGGATTTTAATAGAACACATAGGAAAATATCATTATGACTGAAGGATAGGTGAAGGTTGTGCCTGTTCCAGAATTTTATATAAATGAAATTACAGTATGTACTCTTTTGTGTAAGATAGTTTTTACTCAGCATGTTTTTGGAATTCATTTATCAGTAATCCATTCCTTTATATTACTGAATAGTATTCAATATATAAATATGCCAGTATTTATATATTCTCTTACTGATGGACACCTGAGATGTTTCCAATTTTAACTGCTATTAAACATTGTACTAGTCTTTTTGTGACCTATGTTTTCATTTCTCTTGGGGAAATATCCCAGAGTGGAATTTCTGGGTCACAGATTACGTATATGTTTAATTTTAGAAAAAGAAAAAAAATCCTAGTTAGTTTTCCAAAGTGGTTGTACCATTCTACATCCCCTGCAACACAGTAGGAAAGTCCCAGTTGTTCTCCAACCTTAAAACCATTTGATGTTGTCAGTCTTTTCAATTCTAGCCAGTCTAGAGGATATACAGTGGCCTCTCACTAAGATTTTAACTTGAAGTTCTCTGATGACTAATTTCTGTCATGTTCTTACTGGCCATTTGTGTATTTTCATCAGTAAAATGTCTTCAAATCTTATGCTCATTATTTTTACAAAAATGAGTTATGTGTTATTATGTACATGTTATCTACTGTGTTACAGGAATATTTTATGAATCCTGGACACGTTGTGCTGGTATACAGTACTTTGTCAGGCATATGCTTGGGAAAATATTTGCTCCCAGTCTGTCGCTTGCATGGTACACTTTCTTCACTGTGTTTTTGACAAAAGCCTTAAAATTTCATGAAGTTTAATTCATTGATGTTTTTTCATATAGTATTTAAGTTCTGTAACCTTTCTATGAAAACCTCTAAGAAATTATCTTCCTAATTAAATTTTCATTAGGCACCTATTAAAAGGAGTTTACATTTCCTAATCAACCCAATGACTAAAGCATATGTCTTTTGGGGACAGGTCAGAAAGAGTACTGATCAGAGAGAACTTGTTGAGTACTGGGAAGAAAGTCACCTAAGTATTTTGATAAGTTACATTAAATGGGATTTGGAAATAGAATCTATTGTTGCACTAAAAATCTTCCATACCTTCATACAGATTTTACGTTAAATTAGCACATCATTCACATTTAAAAATATTACAGCTATAAGTATACACTCACTTTAAATAAAGATGAAGACTTCACTTTACATAAAAGGATTGACAGCTTAGAAGAAAGTCATCACAGGATTTGTTTGAACATAAAAAATGCTATTAGTTAAAAATGCCATTTAAAAATGAATGAATAAATTAACAATTGAATATCCATTAAATTCCTACATATTATGAAAGATCCTTATAAATGTCCACTGAGATAGTAATTAGCCACAATAGGTAAAATGGCCACTTTATTACATATTTAGCCTGTTTTCCCACTTGAAATTTCACTAATTTAACCAATAATGTCTAAAAGAACCCAATATCCCATTTTTTATAATCTCAATCTGGTTATCTTCCTTCATATCTAAAATTGGTGAAAAAAATGACCTTATTTATGCACAGGCATCACCTTATGATAAAAAATAAGCAATATTTTGTGTATAACAACATTCATTTTTCAGTATTCTGATTTCTAATTGTTTCTATAAATATACTTTGATAAAATATGCATATTTGTGTACTACGTGATGTGAGATTCACTATTGAATCAGTTTTAAGCCAACCAAGCTTACACACCAGCTCTAAAAGGCAGTATGATTCCCACAAAGAAGAGGTCTTATTAAATAACCTCAGGACAGCAGTTATGTTTTCTATTATTAAACAGAGAATGCCGGTGCTAATGGAAAACAAACAAAAAACACTCACACATGACAAATATGATCTGAAAACTCTTCATCTAATATAAAGTCCCAAGCACATATCAGATGTGTAGTACAAAGCTTTGCACTTACATGCTGGTACTAGGCTGTTCTTGCAGGGCTTTATCTGGGAGAAGAGAT
>CAUYSK010088974.1:0-22700 GCA_963575035.1 Avahi laniger | reverse complement strand
CAGTGACCGGTCCCAGGGGAATAACCGAGCGGCACGCAGGGAGTTGGAGAGTCAGAAAGTTTTATTGCCGGCGGCCCAGATTGAGGTCAAGTCTCCCAAAATCTGAGCACCTCTGCCGGGTTTTTGTCAGGTTTTATACTTTTTTTGGGGGGGTTACTTTTAACAAATCACACACAGGTACAAATGATTACCCAATTAGCAAAAAGACTTAAAAGTTATCCAATAAACAATAATTCTTATAAGTAGTAGAATCATGATAGGCTTATAACAAACATCATAATCATGACAGGCTTGCAGTTTTGTTCAGCTTTGCTCAACTGCTCTGTGGTTTTGTAGCTTGTAACACTGACAGGTGTCAGTGTCAACTTGCTGCTTTGTGGTTTTGAGCAGAACTGGCACAGAAATTTCCCTAACAGTGTAAGCAACAGTATTAAAGGAACATACAAAAGGAAATACTTTAGTCCCCACTGAGTCAAGATTACACTGTGCTTTGCCTTGGGAGATCCTAAAATTTTCTTACTTGGGGAATGGCCAACACTTTTTAGGAGCTGTATATTGGAGAAGATGCTTGCTGTGAAATAAGGGAGATACAAACTTGAACTTGAACTCTGTCACTGAATGGATGAGTGATCTTGGCAAAGTATAACGTCTCTGAGCCTCACTCATCTCATCAGCAAGATAAAGACAGGACGACCTACTTTTAGAGGGTTGCCGTGAACTTGGATGTAATGCACATAATGTCCTCCAGTGGAGTACCTGCCGCGTGGTAGGGTGTTAATAGGCTTGTTACTGGTTTTCCCTGTGATATTTGGGATCAGTTAAGACAACTTGTCATCTAAAAGGTCTAAGGTCAAAACTAACCTCGTGACTATTTCATGAGGAAATCTCCATTGCTTTGGAATATTGATGTACGGTCAAGCGTTAGACTTAAACAAACACCTTAAAGTGCGTAACTTGATATCAAATACTCATTTGATGAAAACGAAATGACTCCATGATTTCCATTCCTCATGGAGTTTTGATGATCTTGCGACACTTCATTCTTTTGTTGGTAATAACATATTAATAGAAAGTCTCAGATCATCATAATGTCACGGTGGAATATGGTGTTTCATAAGGGCTGTGGAGGTGGAGATGGAAAAGTTAAAGGAATTTATTGGTTCTTATCATTCTAATTAGTTGTACCAAAAAAAAAAAGCCAGAAAGAGTATTTTAAAGAAGAGAAAAAACACTATTACACCATAACTGAAGCAAGAAAAACACTGTTCTACGAGAAGCACACAAAAATACAATTTACACTGGATAATACTGCCATCCTCTGTGATACTGAGACGATCCACTTCAACATAAGTCTATTTGACTTTTATAGTCAGCATCAGTCAATTCCCTTTGAAAAGAAAAATCAAATTCTTATAGACCCACAAAGATCGCAAGGGCCTCAGGACCTAGTTTAAGAAATGCTGTTTGGGAGCATCAGAAGTTGTTAAATAAAAATAGGTTTGCTGCTCGGGTGGGATGGATGGTCAGAGGCCCTTTCTTAATGTGTAACTTCAAGGACGGCAGTCTGCATACTGCGAATGGCAAGATCACAGGACTGAAAAACTCAGACCCTTGAGCCTTACCTTGGCCAGTTCCTTCCTGCCCAGGTGACCTTGGGCAAATGACTTCTAACATTTTTGAGTTTGAATTTCTTCAGCTGTAAAAAAAGATTGGATTTTTTTAAGCAGATAAGTCTTTAAGTTCCCTTATAACTTGAAATTATATAAAATTTATTTTAACTGTATTTTTGTTGAGAAGCTCATGACGTGTTAAGATTTTCAGAATCATCCATGTTTGTTATAAAACCAGCGATGTGGAACACTGATGAATTTAGGTGCTTCTGGCCCCAGAGCGAGGATAGTTTAAGAGTCGCTGCTCTTAGGGAACCAAAATAGAAGATGAGGGATTAATGAAGGATAAGCCAGATTATTTGGTTGGACTTGATTCTGGATTCTTTATTTTTGGTTAAACATCTGACCATCGTTTACTCAAACATCTCTCCCTGGTCCCTCCTACTAGAATGAAGAGAGAGTGATGTTCACACACAGTCCAGACCTCAGGGAGGGGCAGCTTGTGACGCCAGTGTGGCAATGGCCACAAGATCAGCCAAATGGCACCAAGGACAGGAAACTTAAAGGTCAGGAGGGATGATCCAAACAGACCACTCTTCCATGACTTTGGCAGCCATCTCTATGTAGCAGGATTCAGTACTATTTAGAGAGTTGGTGGATTTCTTTATATGAGCTCCCAACTACCACACAGTGGTTACTTTTAATATCTGTATTTGCAGTGGTCTTGCTGATGGGCACCATGACTTACATATTGAGCACCTACTGTTAGCAAAACATTATGCTAACCAAGATACCTGTCTATTGAATAAATGAAGCAAACAATGGAATTCCAACACTTTTATTAATATTTGCCCATTAAACAAAGATAAAATACCCAACCAGTCACCAAGTGAAGAGGAATAAATTTTCAATTCAACCAATAGGACCTAGTTTGGCTATATGGTACAGAAAAGCAAAATTCGAGTTCTAGTACATCAGCTCAGGACTATGTGTGGCCCCTGGCAGATTCTCTGGACAATAGCAAAAAGACAATTGATAGAATAAGAAGTAATCACAGATCAGATGCAAAGCCCCAAAACATTTTCATGAAACTCTTAGAAGGGCACTATATTTTTGCAAGAGTGTATCTTGACAAATGACATTTAGTATTCAACTATTTATCTCTATAGAGAGAAGTTAAGGAAGAATGAATAATGTGCTATAATATTTATGTGTATTTGAGTTCTGTTTTGTCATAATTTGGCATCAAAGATACAACCTTGATAACAGTCCATGTAATATCTGGAAATATAACAACCATTTTGCAACCAAGAAGACAAAAGCCACACAGCAAGGATCAAAGAAGAGAAAAATAGAAAGAGCTACAATCGGTCCTTCAAAACAACTTTATTAACTTTATTTGAATAGATGCAAATGAAGGAGAACATCCAATTAACCTTGGATTGTCTAACTCTGGATTTCGTTTTGTAAGAAAATCAGTTTCCTATATGTTTAAGCCAACTAATAGATTGGGATTCCTGTCATTTGCAATTGACACATCTTGAACAGATACACATCTTTGTAGAGTTATAAGGCTTTAGTAACATTGGATAAAGAGAAGCACTTTCATAGCGGGGCAATCTCTATGAATATTAATTACTCTTAGGGTAATACTAATGGCAGTGTATGGCTAAGGGAGGATATGAGAAACAAAAAGAAGAAACAAGAATTTAGATAATTTCCAAACTGGGTTGACTATCCTTAAATACCAAGGTTCTCAATCGTGAAGAATACTATCTCAAATTAGATTTGAAGGGACTGTGTAATTATACCATTTGTGAGATAGGCAAGTCCGCCTTATTTTATTAGCGTATCAAATTTTCTTAAAGTGACCTACAATGAGCAGCTTTCCAAGGTGCATGGTTGGTATAATTTTTTTGTGTGACTCTGTGTCTAGTTCCCTTTTGCTGACTTATTACTTTCCTAAAATTTTTCAAAAAATACCAGATTCCGTAAATTAAGAACATTCATGTTATACATGAATATTTCTAAATAAAATGCAAGTAGAAATAATCTCCATATTCTGCATATATGGACATATGAAAATTTACACCTTTGGTATCCAATGATGAACTAGTTTAGTAGTGGGTTAGAAAAATGGAGAAATTTTGAAAAAAAGTTGGAGCAGCTGTGGCGTAGTGTTTAATCTCCCCAATTCCTGATATAAAAATAGAGGAACTAGATGGAAAGACCAAACACTGACAGACAACATTTATAATATCCTATGTGTCAATTATTCCTGTGAGCCCCAAAATGCAAATAAGTGAGGATGAACCACCAAACATCACTGTATGTTGTGGTATCGGCTCCTGTGTAGGAAGAAGCAGAGGAAAGCAACAAGGCGTTCGATGAACAAGGAAACAGAAGAATCTTAATATAGCCACCAGAAAAATCTTAATAAAGCCAACATAGCTTGCTTTCATGAGAAAGCCAGGGGACCGGCATGTGCATTGCAGCTAAAACGAAGTTTTGCTCAATTCAATAGGAGGTGAGTGAGAGGGATCCATAGTAAGAAAGGCAGAGATTAGAGGACTCTGGCTCCTCCCAACTTCCGACATTAGTATGTCAGGGATCCCTTTGGACAGGACTCCACATCAATAAAAAAAAAATGGTAGAAATATAATCATAATTAAATAGGAGAGCGTGAATAGATGCAAATGAAGGAGAACATCCAAATAAACATGGGAGAGAGAAATAGGAAATGTCAGAAAGTGAGTCATCATGGTTTTCAGAACTCCACACGAACATCAGAAGGGGGAATTCTCTAAAGTTATAAAAGCTGCCCTGGAATACATTCCCTTCTAAAAATTCAGAAAAACTAATTTTATATAAAAATGAGCAACAGTATCATTGCAAAAATCATCACAAGCAAAAAGTATCACAGTAAATCCCATATGAAGTTATTACAAGAAAAAAAGATGAAAATGTACAGAACAGCATTTTTACAGAAAATAAAAATTTGCAGAAAAAATAGGCCACAAAATGGATCAAACTGTAAACTTCCATTTTAAACAGAGCAATTTTAAAATTTAAGAGACAATGAGAAAATATGCAAGACAAAAGAACAATATAAATCAGCATGAAAGAAGCTCAGAAATGCGAGAACAGAAAGAAGAAGAGACAAATTTTTAAAAATAATTTTCAGAACTGAAAAGTGAACTGGAAGGAACACAAGTATAAATAAACATGACAGATTATGTCTTAAGATAAATAGATCAAAAAAAGGAAAAAGAAAAAAGGAGATAAAAAGGATTATTTATTTCAATAAAGCGACAAATCTTTAAGATAAGAAAAGAATACCAAACATAGCGATAATAGCAACGCCTATAAAAGTGAAAACCAAAGCAAGAAAAGAAAACTAATATCAGACATTATCATTCAAGAAAACTCTCCTAGGGACAAAAAAGGTTTGAAACTATACATTGAAAGAGTACGCTGCTTACCTGACAATGGTGATCCAGAGCTACCAGTGTCAAGACATACTCTAGCAAAATGATTGAATGTAGAAAGAAAAAAGGAAGGAAGGAAGAATAAAAGAAGGAAAAAAAGGAAGGAGGGAGGGAGCAAGGGAGGAAGAGAGGTAGGGAGGGTGGGAGGGAAGGAGAAAATTGTTTAGACATCTAGGAAAAAGAGCAAGAAACTTAGAAAGAAAATTAGACATCAGATATTTCAACGACAACACTTTATGTTGCTGGAGCCTGTAATATCTTGTCAAAGCAGGCATCAAGAAAACTTTCAAAGACTAGGGTCATGTGAAAAAGGACTCAAGAGCCAACTTTGGAGAGGCTAACCACGGGGCAATTGAAGCTTCAAATGGATAAAAGTTGCAAATGAATGAATTCCATCAGATACGTTTCATTCATGAGCTCATAATAACATTTTGTAAATAAACGTTTTATTTTAGAATAGTTTTAGATTACAGAAAAATTGTGGAGACAGTTTAGAGAGTTCCCATATTCCCCACACCCAGTTTCTCCTATTATTAACAGCTTACAGGAGTATGATACATTTGTTGTAATTGCATTCGTTATAATTAATGAATCAATATTAATACATTATTTTGAACTAAAATCTACTGCATGTAGTGTCTCTCCATTTATTTAGATTGTCTCTGGTTTCTTTCATTAGTGTTGTATATAAATCCCATATGTTTTGTTAGATTTGTGTCTAAGTATTTCCTTCCCTCTCTCCCTCCCTCCTGTCTTCCCTTCCTTCCTTCCTTCCTTCCTTCCTTCCTTCCTGCCTTCCTTCCTGCCTTCCTTCCTGCCTTCCTTCCTGCCTTCTTTCCTGCCTTCTCTCTCTCTCTTTCCTTTATTTTTTCTGGTATTCAGTTTGTTTCTTTTTCTTTTTTCTGATGACAATTCATAATGATATTTCTGAAGAATACTAATTGGTCACCTTTGGGGCGATAGGGAGCCAATGTGTTATCTTGAAAATTAGCAAATATAGGGAAAGAATTAAGCCTTTATTCCACATGAAGCCTTTTTCCCACCTTTCATTGGTAAACTGTGCCACTGAGCAATCGACTATAAATAGGAGAAAGCATTTCTTATATTCATATTTCTATTAAATGAAAAAACGATAGAATTAAAATATTACTATTTTGTGAACCCAAATCAATAAAAATATCTAAGCATTGAGTATCACAGCTGCTAATATCACAAAAGAGAGATACACACACTCATGCACTTCCTGATGAAAGAACACACCACCAACTATATTCTTCCCCAACAGATCAAACAGGAATCCATTGAAATCCAGTGCCTGGACCATACTTGGGGTTTCACTGCAGGAAAATGGCAGGGAGAGGAACATGCTGGACCCCACCTTGAATTTGCAGTCAGCAGGACCCAGACTGTGGGACACTCTAAGGCCAAATGGCCTAGGTTCCTCAACAGAAATAATTAAGGCAAAGAAGAGACTTTAAATTAAATGAATTAAAAGGGACTTTTAAAATGTAAAACTTCTTTAAATTTCTTTAAAAATGAGCAAGAGTAAAGTATAGTGCCTAAGGATGCCTGCTTAACTAATAGAACTCTTAAACTGTAAGAAAGTGACGCTTGCACAAGTCAGGCTCGTGGGTGGGGAAGGACACTACGATCCAAATGGGGCAGATAAAAAGTCACCTGGGGTGACTGGCACAGTTGTATTTCTCCTTCTGAGTATCGATTGCAAGGATGCTTGTCCTATAATAAACTTTTAAGCCACACATTTTTGGCTGTGGGGCTTTTTTTTCTGTCTTATTTTACTTTAAAACACTTAACCCAAAATAGAGAAAGAATAATGAAAATGGAGCAGTCTAGTCTTCAAGAAAGCCTGAGTCAGTGATAAGCAAGTTACATACACGTATGAATCATGAGTTGAAAGTTAAACATTTCTACTGCATATAGGAGCCAACCCTATTGAATTAGGTTTACAGTAATGCTCTACAAGATACAGGTAGACCATTGCTATTCTGAAATTCTGAATGGATTCTTTGTTACACTTCATTGTAACGACTATTCAAAGAAATTAGCAAGTGCAGGAAAAAAGAGAAAGAAAGGAATGCGGCAAAAGGCCCCAGATTTAGCAGCCTGTTCTCCTGTTTGTGCAAAGCTCACACTCTGAGAGATTTTTCAAAAATCCAACAAAGTTTAAAACGTCTCAAATGCGGGTGATCAAAGCCCTTCCTATGGGATACTCCTTCATAACTGAATCATGCAAACTGCTGGGAAGTTTATACCCAGCCTACATTTTCTGTGATGTTAACCTATTATTCCTGGCCCCCTCATGTACTTATATTATTCTCAAAGATATCTGTAAATAGTCCCTTACCTTCTATTTTACCAGTCAAACAAACACGTACAGGAGAAGTTGAATGCATAAATAGTCTCTGCTCATATATTTGCAGTTCAAAAGATTGGCCCACAAAGGGGAAAACTAGAGTTGAAATTTTCTCTTTAGAAGTCTTCAGACATTCACAGCAGCAGAGACAAAAACACTCATTACAGAGGAAAGACGGGGCAGTTTTATGTATGCCATGGGCAAGGACTATCCCACTATTTTTTTAAGACTGATTATAATTTTGCCAGATCTTACAAATGCATGATCATTTGAATCTTTTTAGAGGTGGGCAAAGCCAGATTCTGGTTTGGGGTCTATGATAATCTTCTCTCGAAATGGGTTCCTCTTTTGGGTTTGTATTTAACCCAGACCTGAGTCTTCCATTTCATGGATGGAAAAACTGAAGCCTAGAGAAATGAATGTGTGCTCTCCCAAGAGCAAACGGCAAGATAGTCAAAACCAGGATTTGAGTGCAGAGTTCTCACCCTGACGTTTTCTATAGCTTCTAAGCAAAGGTAAGCTGAAAGATACTTGCCAGAGTAAACATCTGGGGACGGGGTGGGGTCAGGGAAGCGGTTAAGAATTTCAACAGTGAGGGCTGGTCTGGGGCACGTAATCCCCTAGGTATTAGGAAGTGCAAATAGGCGGCCGCCTTGGACTCCCAGGAGTGAGAACGCCTAGGAAACACATTTTCCAAGAGGATCCAAGGTTCTGTCCTTTAGTAAGTAGGTCCTCTCGTAGTTCAGGACCACGGCACTACCGGGAAACAAATGCTCAGTGTAACCTAGGGAGGAAGCGGACACTAGAATGAAGGCAAAGGAAGGGGATCTGTCCCCGTGTGAAAGTTTTATATTAGTGGTGATAAAAGGATGCTGCTGTTCATAGCCAGTTCCGTTCCCAGGACCAACCTGAATTCCAAAAGATCCCGGGTGGATGTTGACGAGAGTTTGGGGTCAGCCTGCTGCTGCCAATTGGCATTATCTGAATAACTAAAAGATGGTATTTCACCAATCTCCTCCAGTTGCCGAAGCAGTTTTTAAAAAATTATGTATTGTTCGATTGTGACAGATTTCTGAGACCACAAACAACAACAAAAAAATAATTTTGCTGCTGTCAATGTGGTGTAACCTTCCTTCCACTCCGGGGTATCCAGAAAGTAAAATGTGATCAGTGGGAAAATTGCACATATTCACATCTTTCCAACTTTAATGTTTTTCCAAAGGAAACGACATCATTTATTTCCCTGTACTTTGGAAGCAACCAAAAATCCCTCCAGGTCAGAACCAAACAGCTGCAATTAGCCAACTCGTTTGGACAAATGAGGGAGGGTCTGTTTGCCCAAATTACTCAAATAACTGAAGCTTTGTCGACTTGGCCCTCAAAACAGCATCAGGCTAAGTCTGAATGTTGGTGGTTATTCTACTAAAGGAAACAATATATTACACTACGCAATTTGGGGAGATGGTCTTTTTTCTTATTTTCTGACGTTAGATCGATTGGAAACCCGTGGCAGGAGAATTCCACGTGGATAAGGCAAAAAAGAGATCCAATTAAGCAGGAAAATGCTAACAAGCTGCCTAAGTGAGCTCTGAGGCATGCCGGGACAGTACACATCCACAAAGAAAATATTAATTTTAAGCTCAAAGAAAAAATAAAAATGGGAATCTAAGGGAGGGAAGGAGAATAAGAAAAAAGTGTCAGGATATTTATATAAACTGTCATTCCTGTGTTTTCATGAAGGCTCATGCCCTCTAAGCAGTCAATCAACACTCTCTCTGATCACAGCCTCCGCTGTCTGATTGAGTGGGGAGATGTCAGCCAAGGAGAAAAACATGTGGAAAATCTGTTAACCATGTGTGTCATTTCTGATGTCAACATGTAAGGAAATGCAGGAAGGGGCTAACATTTGTGCATTTCCACGCCAGCCCCAAGAATGGCGGAGAGCACTGTCGGCTATTAAAAATGTCTATTCATTATTGCCATTGCTGCTGTCGTTAGGATAATGATGATGAACATGCGCAGGATTCGGCATTAGCTCAGAATAAATAAAACAAGACCTGGTACCTGGGGACTGACGCGACACCAACAACACGTGTGTAAATAAGGGTTTGGGAAGTTTAACTTTAGATTTCTTGCAATGGAGAACTGAAGACAGAATCTTTTTGGAAACACTAGGGATTATTTACTGGTGTCGCTTAAAACCTCTTTCCTGAAAGAGTGCAGAATTCAAGATAGCTTCAGCCCAAGAGGTGGATGAGAGTACTTGCAGCAGTTTTGCTTAGGGGACGACGTGTTGGCTGGTGTGCTGGGAGAACAGTGGGCTGGTGCTCACAATGGAGTTCTGGTCGGAGCCGCATGTCCACTTAACCTGGGTGACCTTGGACAAGTCAACTGAACCTTCCGAGCCTTGGTTTCCTGCAGAGTGAAAAGTTTGGCCTAGAGCCACACTTCCCACAGTGCACCATACCTACAAATCACCTGGGGAGCTTTCCAAATGCGGGTTCTGATTCGGTAAGTCTGGAAAGGGACCTGGGACTCTGCATTTCTAATGAGCCCCCAGGTCATGCCAAGGCTGCTGGCCACGACCACTCACAGCGGCGAGGGCTTGGATGATACTTACAGTGGACGTCTGTCGCTTTGGGCCACCCGGCATCCAATGCCTCATTCTCTAAGATGGCATCTGCTTTTCTTTTAGAGAACCACAGTCCCTCTCTCTCAGTCAGGGCATTCAGGGTGGGCTGAGGCTGGTCCTAACTCCCAGCTCCAAGGCGGGACCTGTGTCTTAGGCCTAGCCAATCAAGACGCTTTATCTCTGTGATTGGTTCATACGTGAGCACGTGACTCCTGCCAGGTTAATATAGCACAGAGCTTTTGCTGCTGCAGCTATTGCGAAAGTGATGTTCTCTTAGCTGGAGGAACTGAATTAAAGTACAGCTAGAGTATTAGTCAGGCACATTGAGAAGCCACTTTATGACATTGTAGCAAGGCCTCCCTGACAATAAAGTTAACACAGAAGAAAGCAAAGCCGAGCAGCCCGTGACATCATTTGAATTCCCAGATACAGCCATACCTGAAGACAGATGTCCCCGGCTTCTTCAGTTACATGAGCAGGTCACCGATGTAATAGCTACCGACATGACACTCATAAATTTCATCTGTCCTTTCAACATTTTCTCCATCACTCTCCTTATCTAGGCCAGAGGTCAGCAACTTCTCTGTAAAGAGCCAGATAGTACATATTTTAGGTTTGCAGAACATACAGTCTCTGCAGGAACTGCTCAGTTCTGCTATCGCAGCACGAAAGCAGCCACAGATAGGCAATATGTAAACAAATATTCCGATAAACTTTATTAAAAGAGGTGCACTGCCTGCAGGCCCTGGTTTGCTGACCTCTGGTCTAGACAATCGCTAAAGCCCTGGTTCGTAGTATCTGCTAATTTCCGTGGTATAAATACTCCCACCACGGCTGACTTCATGCTTCCAGTGCAAGGTCACCAAATGCCACGCTGGGAAGAAATAAGCACTAGCTCCCCGTTAGATAGTCTTTCTGGCACATAGGTACAATAGCCACAACCTCAAGAGCAGAGATTATAGTAAAATAATCAGGAAGGGATGAGTTTTAAGTATTGACTACCTTTGTCTTGATATCATTTCTTTAATCGTAAGTTTATAATATTTGCCTTTGAATAATAGCTTTGTTTAACCCAGATAACAAAATTTCTGAAAAGTTAGCAGTCCACCCTTGGGAGGGGGTACAATCCAGCTTTGGCGCACAATTGCACCCTCTGTAATGATTTTTAAATATAGTCATGAACCACAGAATGATGTTTCGGTCAACGACCGAATGATGATGGTCAGAGCCATGGGCTGGACCACGTGGCCTAGGTGTGCAGTAGGCTATCGCATCTAGACTTGTGTAAATACACTCTGTGATGTTCACATGACAAGGAAATAGCCGGGTGCATTTCTCAGGACATATCCCCATCACTGAGCCACTCCGTGACTGCAGTTCCAAAGTAAAAACAGAGAAGCAAAGATATCACAATAGCAGATCAAAGTTTGGAAAGGGATTAACAGTGTCTTCAGGAATTGCAGTTTAAAATTCCAATGTATTAGACAAGTCCTTTTTGAAATGGTAATGCCTTGTACCTGAGTAGAAAAGACAATTAAGATAATGTGTTAATTTTCTTCTCAAATCTGACAGTAATATTTTGATCCTGTTAATTATCCAGAGAACAGAAAATATATATAATGTGATAGCTCTGTGCGGAGTTGACATGCTTGCTGCCTGGTTAAGGAGGCACGCTTATCCTATAATTAGCTGCTTGGAATGCAATTTCCATTCCTTCCTAAATATACCCACTAAAAAAGTCAACCGATGTAGCATTTCAGAGCTACTCCAATCTGGTTCTCCCCCTGGGAAAGCAGCCAATGATTATTTACTAAAACTTAGCCTCCTTTCAAAACTATCAGAAAACAGCGATCCATTTGCTAACGATTTCTGGCAGGTGAGGGTTAATCAATGCCTTAAGAACACGGAAAGAACATGTCATTATAGCCCCAGCATGCTCTCCTTCTCCGAAGGATAAACTTATCGATGTCACTAACTGGGCATTTTAATGAGAGTTCATTACGAAAGGACAACCTTCTCAGTGGGCAAGTAAATCCATACGGGGGGGAAATATAGACCCAGAATTATTTTCATAAACTGAAAAGAGGACTTTCTACATACTATTATGAGATTCAGGACATTACGTTCTTCTGAATGGAAACCGTGGCCAGTTAAGTTGTACATTTCAAGATGCCTTATATTTACTCTTTAAGACAACACACTCCCTGTATTCATCAGGGTTCTCCAGAGAAACAGAGTTGGTAGGATGCACAGAGATATACAGAAAGTGATTTATTATGGGAATTGGCTCACATGATTATGGAGGCTGAGAAGTCCCATGATCTGTTCTTTGAAAGCTGGAGCCCCCAGGAAAATCAGTGTTGTGATTCCAGTCCAAACCCAAAGGACTGAGAACCAGGGTCGTCAGTGGTGTGAGTCCCGGTCCGAGTCTGAAGGCTGGAGAACGAGGAGTGTGGATGTCTAAGGGAGGAGAAGATGGATGTCTCAGCTGAAGCAGAGGGGTGAATCCAACCTTCTACCTTGTTGTTCCACTCAGACCTTCAGCAGACTGGGCGATGCCCGCCCGCACTGGTGAGGGAGATCTTCTTTCCTCAGTCTACTGATTCAAGTGCGAATCTCTTCCAGAAACACCCTCACAGACACACCCAGAAAAAATGCTTCACCAGTTATCCATGTATCCAGCCATAAAATTAACCATGGCACTGCCCCTGCTCTCCAGGAAAGCTTATAATGGAGATGAGAACTTTGGCTAGGATGGTGATGTTTAGTTTGTTACATAATCATAATGTATAACTACCCATGGCATTTTACATGTTCTATAAAAGCACAAATCATTGCTATCTTGTTACATTCCCATCACATGTCTGTGCTTATTACAATCTCCTCTGGCATTTTAAGCAAGTGCATAAGGATAAAAATAATATTGGGTTTGGGGACAGAACATCTAGGTCCAGGTTCAAACTCATTCTAATTGTGTGGCCTTGAAAAATGTATGCAAGTTCTCTGGCTTTTAGGTGGCCATATCTGTAAGTAGGATCATTGGACCATCAAGAAAGCACTTTGAAAACCACTCAAGGGTAAGGGATTGCTAATTTTGCCTTTTCGCCTTTGTATTCCTGTGCAGTGGGCCTGGATTTTAACAGATGCTTACAGATATGCATGCATTCATTCTCACATCCCTTCATTTAATAATCTTCAGACTTCAGAAGAGGCTGTGTTAGTGCAGAGCTTAAGATTGATTGCTCTGGGGAGCCTGACTGCATGGGTTCGAAGCTCGGCTCTGCCATTTATTCAATAGCTGTGTGACCTTGGGTGACATTACTTAACATCTCCAGGCCACTGTTCCTCATCTACAAAATGGGAGAGTGTCTTAGCCCATTTTGTGTTGCTATAGCAGAATATCTGAGACTGGGTATTTATGAAGAAAAGAGGTTTGTTTAGCTCGTGATTCTGGTGGCCGGAAAGTCCAAAATCAGGCAGCTCATCATGCTGCTCCAACTCATGATGGAGAAAGCGGGAGGGGAAGTGGGTGTATGCAAAGTGACATGCAGGAGAGACCGGGCTTGCTTAAAACAACCTGCTCTCTCTGGCTCTAATCTTTTCCTGTGCGAGGGCATTAATCCGTTCATGAGGGATCCGCCTCCACGACCAAACACCTCCCACCAGGCCCCACTTCCCCACACTGCCACATTGGGGATCAAACTTCAACATGAGTTCTGGAGAGGACAAACCACATTTAACCACAGCAGAGGGCGATAACAGCTCTTCGTTGGATTGTTATGAAGGTAAAATGAGTTAATATAATAAGCAAGTTTCTTAGAACAGTGCCTACCACAGAGTTAGCGCTATGTAAGAATTACTTATTATTACTTTCATCGCGATAGAAAATTTACCAAACAATATGGTACATTCCATGTTCCATATTGAGCATTTGATATTTCACAGGCCTATTTCTCCTGGGAATTACAATAAGAAGAAAATGTCGTTTTTGCCCGGGTATGCCGGCCTCAACTTAGTTGCCTCCCAAGCTCTTGGTGGCCGTTTATTCCTTTTCTCTCCTCTGTGGCTGGGATCTGCTCATGGGAGCTGTTGCAAGGAGCACAGGTGGGCCTGCGGCTTGGCGGAGACCAAGGGATGGGGCTGTGCTGGTCTCTAATGGCAACCGTGGAGGACCAGCGAAGCAAGCTGTGCTGAGGTTGGGGCATAACAGGAACACCGTTTCATAGACCAAACAGGTCTTTTGTAATCCTCATATGTGGGCTTCTCCCATGTCACTGACGGGGTGAGGACAAGAAGAGAGAAGTGTGGCTGCTCTCCTGGGCCCTTTCTTGTACCAAAGTCCAAGCTCTACCTCTCTGGGCAGGTGGGTAATTGCTCACCTTCTTGCCTGGGGAAGTACTAAGGGTATCCTCAGCCCCTCCTCTGGGGCTTTGCACCGCTAGGGAAACAATTCATCATTCACACACCTATGAAGGCAGGTGCACATGCCCATTCGTTCGAGCATTCATTGATTCCTCCGTCTTCTCAGATATTCCCACGTCCAAACATCCTTCACTCTAGAGTTTTTCCTTCAGTCGCTCATTCATTCCAACACTGCTCGAACATCTTTTGTGCACCAGGCAGCAATCTAGGCACTGGGGATATAATAATGAACTAGAAAAAACCATCTGTCCACATGAAGTTCGCATTCTAGCAAGCTCTCAGGTCATGCCAAGGCTGGTGGAACACAGACCAGGCTCAGGGCGGCAAGTGGCCAATTGTAGAGCTCCTTCCACACTCTGCTCTCTCAAAACTAAAATGTGTCTTCTCATGTCTCTCCCATCTCTCCATGGGACACTTTGTGCTAGGGCGTGTCCAAACATTGTCAGGCTCCGGGCACAGTCCTGGTCAGCTAAGCATTCCCCCTGCCTGCTCTTTCTTAAACATTGTCTCAGGAAGAGGAGACAGAAGAATGATGCCTTTCTCTCTTGGAAGAATTGGCATTTTAAACATATTCCTTATCATAAATTTAAAGTCCTCATCTTCTAACAGAGGAGTCAGACGAGAGTAGTTTTAGGACAGTGGGAGCCTGGCAGATACTCCTAAAAGCACACCCTTCCTGCAGTTCTTTATTCTGCCTTCATTCAATCGTTGAACAAACATTTACCGAGTGCGTACTCTGTGCCAGGAATTGTGAAATCTGCTTAGAAATATAATGGTGAAGAAAACAGGCAAAACCCCTGCTGGGAGTCCCACAGAACACAGGGAAAGCCTGGCCCGGCCTGGAGGCTTGGGAAAGGCTTGCACATGGAACCAAGGCTCATGGTGAGATCGGAAAGGTGGGAAGGATTTTAAGAGCAGAGTCCAAACAGAGGGAATAGCATGTGCAAAGGCCCCACGATGGGAGGAAGCATAGTGTATTTGAGAAACTCAGAGGCAAGAAATGAAGAAGGCAGGGACCCGTGGGAGGTGGGGCTGGAGAAGGTGGGGCCAAACCATGCAGGTCTTCTGAGGCTCCCTTAAGGATGGGGGCTTATTCCAAGAGTGGTGAGAAGCCGATGAAGGGCTTGGAGTAGGCCATCGTAACATAATCAGGTGGCCGTGGCTGCAGTCATTTCAAAGGCCTGGGTGGTGGCAGGGAGCAGAGTAGCTCTGGGGAGTCAGTCAAGGGGCTTCTGCAACGGTCCAGGCAAGGAAAAATGAAGCCGAATCTGGGGAGACGCGGAAACATAGAGGTGACAACTGGGTGGGTCCAAGAGGCCAAGAGGAGGTCAAACGCTGTGTGCTGTCAGCCACACGTCCGCCCAGACGCTCTGGCAGGGTCAGTGATGTCCCTTCCCATCTCCCTTTGTAGTCAGGGACTGTCATCCTTCCAGCTGGTGGTCCCACTCCCTAGAGCCTGGTCCAGTGTCTGGCTTGTCCCTTAGGAGCTTCCAATCCAGATAATGAGATAAAACCACGAGATGAAACTATCAGAGAAACTGCAAAGCAATAAATGAAACGATTGCTAGGTTAGTATAAATCGAATGCGTAAGTGCTGAAAATCCATGGAGTAAAGGCATGATTAAGAGGTGTTGAGTTATTAACTGGAAACATGCAGAGACTCTTACAAGGGCCTGTGCAATGCCAAGGGAACGAACTGGTGTCCCATAAGCGAAATATGGCCCATGGGCCTCTTTTGTTATGGCTGCACTGTGCTCACTAATGTAGCGACATTTTTAAATTTTAGAGTTGAATTAAATGCCAATATTTTTAAAATAAAATAAAATATTGAGAAGTTTTGTATTAAATGTCTGAGTTTCCAAATTCTGTTGGGGTTGAGGGAGCCAAGATGTGCCAACTCTGGGCTCCAGCAGTAAGCAGCTTCTCTTAGCCTGGGCGTGTGCTCTGCTTTCTAGTTTACCACAGTCCCCACTGAGCTCTGTTGCCTCCAAAGCATGGAAGCTGGTGTCATTTGCTCCCTGTCACACCTGCGCTGTTGTTCTTCTAGCCAAGAGGAGTATGGCCTACCTCTCACCCCCCTGCCTCTATCCTTAGTGGGAAAATGAACGCTAGACAAAAAGGGCAACGTGTTTTAACAAAAATTAAAAGCAAACATGTATCTATGGGAAAATGAAGAATATGCTTATTTAAGTAGTATTTAATATGCAAACGAAGTGTATCAGTCCTTTTTTGTTGTCGTTTGTTTCTGAATTCTGCATTTGGGTATGGCACTGCTGATCCAATCCCATTCCTTCATTGTATAGCTGCATTCATGGGGCCCAGAGAGGTGAAGCGACTCACTTAGGATCACACAGCATTAGAGGCCATGTTAGAACTAGAATCGGTATGGAGGGTATAGATCAGCAGATGGGAGGAGGATGGAGAAATGGAAAAGGAAAATGGCTGAGAGATGGAAACAACAGAATGGGCCCGGAAGAAACCGGGAGAGAAGGGATGGAGGAGGATGTTTCTCAAAGGCCCTGAATCCAAGGTTCTCTCTGGGGAAGTAAGATGACGGCGGAGGAGGGTAGTAACCATGACTTTGGCAGCAATACAGGCACCAGTGCCGTAATCACAATAAGAAACCAGGAGAAGCCCCCAAATGGTACTTACGGAAGAACACCAGGATAAGCAGACTGGAGTGATGGAAAAACCTGATATAGCCCAAGTCTAATGGGAACGTCATGCGAAGCCCCCAACCTTCGCCCCTTTGGGACTCGCGCTGTTCCCGGCACTTGGGCTAAGGAGGTCAGGACAGCTGCTAGACTGCAGGGACCTCAGTGAAGATTTCTCTTTCTTGCATCTTGGTCAAGCAGACTTCTTAAGAGATATTTTTCAAAACCTAAACACCAATATTCCTTTGAAAGCAGCTCCATGGTGGGACAGCCCTCGGTGTTATGCAAAATGTAACTTCTTCCTCTGTGATTGATTTTTTTCAGGACATTGTAAGTCCTGGGGAAGCCATTGCTCAATGGAAATAGATGAATATTTCTCTCGCCCTTAAGTTTCCCAGTTGAATTATTCCGTTAAAAACGTCAGTTTGATAGAAGGATAAAACACACATGCTAAGGGCAACAAAGCATTGATGAGAATAGCAGAAAACTGGGACTCTTCTTATACATTGGAGATGAGAATGTAAATTGGTGTGACCACTTTGCAGAGCAATCCCACAGTACCAACAAAGCTGACAATGTCTAGCAGTTTTAATGGTCTAGGTGCCTGTCCCAGAGAAGACCTTGCCCATGTTGCACAAAGAAACACGCACCCTCCAAGACATTCATTCCAGCCCTGTTTGCGATAGTAAGAACGGGGAAAGCAGGTAATGGCTCTGAGTAGGGAGGTGGCCTTGTCCTTGCTGTCAGGAGTCCTGGAGGGTCCAGGTCAGCGCCATTTGGTAAGGGTGGGAACAGCGACCCCTCTGGCTGCCAGAGAGGTGACGCCAATGGTACAGGTCAACTGACTATCCTGTCCCCTCAGGGAATGTCAGCTGGGGACAGTCATGCCTCTTACAGAGAGCATGCGCTAGGTCATCTACAAGCAGTTCACCAACCCTCTCCACTCCTATTCCTAACAGCCGTTCACACTCTCAAAACGCAAGCACGGATTTGTGCATGCAAATTAATGCATTATCGTCAAGTTACATCTGTCCTGCTTATATCTTAAGATCTAAGGGTGTCAAGTAACTTAAGAGACATCAGCATTACAGAGTGGCACGTATTTGGAAGTCACAGATCCCCGAACAGCATTTTTCCAGGAGAACTCTCCCTAGCGCACATAGAATATTATTAATGATTATAATCATAGTCTAGGTTATCAAGAAATGGTTAAAACAAACCAACAACAGCAACAAGAAAGGATATGGTGTAACTACTAAAAACTATTAAGAAAAAATTTTTCAGCTCTTAAGAATCTAAGGTTTAGTTATCTTGAAGTTTTCTTCATGTGAAATATCTTATTTTCGTTGATCCCAGGTTCATGAAGCCTTCTGTACAAATGAATAAAGCCTTGTTTCATTGTTTCTCAAAACATTTTTAAGAGTGTGGTGACAGAGGAAATGTCTGAATTTGAAAGGAAGTCTTAAGGGGTTGTGAAGTCTCAGGAAGGTTCTTAAATGACCTAACCAAATGTTTTGAGTCTGATAACACCCTTAACCCAAACTGCAATTCACAACAAAGTCAAAAGCAATAGCATCAAATTGATTCCAAGATGCCTTTTCTAACAAATCTGACTGTTTACACCAACCAACTTTAATGGGGCCTAATTCCTACTTGGGAGAAATTATACGGCCATGGAAAAATGGTATGGATAATAATATTTGGGGATAAAATAAAACTTAAAATTTAGGTAATCCCTTAAACCCAGCTAAAGTAAGAATCCACATTTCTGAGACTATAGAGAATTGAAATTAAGCCTGGGCATTGCTGTGTTAGAATTTGAGCTCCGCTACTTGTTTGCAGGTGACCTTGGGCAAGTTGCCCAACTTTGCTGCCCTCAATTTTCCTCTTCAATAAAATGGGGACAAAAATGATACTTCATAGAGATGTCGTATGGATTAAATGAAAGAGCCAAGAGCCTAGAACATAGCAAGTGATCAATACATTTTATCTATTGTAATTATTTTATTTTTTGAATGCTAACTAGTATTTATCAAGACATTGAGATTATGGAGAAATTTGGGTTCATTCTTTTCATATTGAAATGTAAGACAAACATACTCCTAAACTTACGTGGGGTTATGTCCCAATAAACCCATGGTAAGTTGAAAATATCCTAAGTCAAAAATGCATTTCATACAGCTAACCCACCGAACATCATAGCTTAGCCAGCCTACCTTAAACGTGCTCAGGACACTTACATTGGCCTGCAGTTGGGCAAGATCACCTGGTACCACAGTACCCTGCAGAGTATGGGTTGTTTACCCTGTGACACTGTGGCTGATGGAGGCTGTGGCTCTCTGCCCTGCCTCGCATGGAAAGAGAGTATCCTACTGCATCTCACTTGTCCAGGAAAGGGTCCTAATTCGAAGTACGGACTCTACCAAGTGTGTATCGCTTTTGCACGATCATAAAGTCCAAAAATCCTAAGTCAAACTACGGTAAGTTGAGGATCTTCTGTCTTTAATTTTTTTCAAAATGCTATTTAAAGGAGGAGAAGTAGGAAAAATAAGGGGTTCTTTACATCAATCTATCCAAGAAATAGGAATTCTGGGGGAAAACGTGGTTCCTTTAGTTGATTGGTTGGTTTTGTGGATGGGGAGGTGTTTTCATTTGAATGGGTTTCGTTTGATATAAATCATTTGAGACGCTGACCAAAACTACACAGGCAGAGTCAAACAAAATGGTACTGAGTTGTGTCCACTCTGGGTCTAGGCCTGTGCAAAGGTCCATACGAAGTCAAGAACACACCTGCCTGAGGTCTCCTGAAGACCTGATTTGCGTCATGGCTTTACCTCTAACTTGGCGGGTGATCCTGGGTGAGTTGTTTCTGCTCTCTGGGCCTAAACTTTCTCACCCACAAAATTAGTGGGTTGGACTAAATGCCCAGGAAGATTTCTCCAGGCTCTAATTGCTTCTAGAAGGATCGCATGACTGACTGTTTCTGGAACAAACTTAACTCTGGACTTGAGCCACTGGGAGCGCCATGGTTCTCAAAGCCACCCTCATACTCAGTCCACACCAGTTGTCTTCTCACTTCCTGCTGGGAGTCTGAAGGGCCCCAGGCATGTGGGTGGAAAACGATGGGTTCAAACTCATCACCGTTCCAGAAGAAACAGCTCAAAGCACCTGCCATGCCAACTCCAACTCAAGTCCTGTCCCCATAACACGCAAAGCCCTGCTTATCCTACTGCAGAGGAAGATGGAAACCATTTTACTAAAAACAGAGCTAAAGAAATAAATATTTGAGCAGCAATGGCTCATTATTTTTGAGCACTTCAGAAGAAAAGTCCAAGGTAGAAAAGCAAAACAACAACCCCTAGCATTTCCATTCTGAATAGACAATATATGCCAGGAGCTCTGAAATAAAGATAGCGCAATTCGTTTATTATTCTTTCTCTTTAAAACCTGCATTAATTCTGATTTATATTTAAATAAGAATGATTAAATTTTATCAGCTGAGATGGAAATATTGCGATAAACACTGGCTCGTGGCCAAACTAATCTCCCAAGCCCACAGCTTACGGCCATTGTCTTGTATAGATATTTGAATGGCAATGGGTTTTTATCAGTATTTCTAAAGGCACTCATTTAATTATGTGGTTGTAAGGATTTTCAAAACCCAAAAGAATACCATCAATACATATTCATTTCTTGGATTAATTCAACATTAACATCAGAAAATGTTGTTATTTAAAGGATGTTCTTACTTGTTTTTGTTTTGTAAAAAATAAGGCATCCGATTTTGGTCACAATGGCATCTCTTAAAGTTTCTGTTTAGCTGGAATTACGAAAACACAATGCACAGTGAAGTCAGGCTAGGATTTAGAATAGAATGTAGGGGGTACAGGAAGGACTCAGAAACTCTGAAAGTCTTTAACAAAGAAGTACACATCACGAAGGTTGGACCACAGCAAGCAAGCAAAATCTCTGAACTAGGAAGTTTGTACACATAGGTGGATCTTGTCCATCAAATATAATATATTTGAAAGTCTCAGGAAAAAAAAACGATCAAGGGTAGAGGCAGTCTTGGTACAGCCTTCACAAAATTTCCATACCCAGAAACTTGAGTGATCTAGATTTCAATACTGCAGGGGATACTACATTTCTTTAAGAACTGATAAAAGATGCAAACATACATCTGACATGCTTGGCATTAATAATGGTTCCTCAAAAGCAAATCTTTACTGTTCAGCACGACCGTGCATCTGTTTGTGAAGCAAAGACCCACTTTCTCACTTTCTCTTAAGCTCACTTTTCTTCTTATACCAAGTTGGCTGAATGGGACAAACCCAGTCATGGGAACTGAAACCCACGTGATCTGTGCCTGCACGCTTAGCTGCTGATTTTTATGTTTGTTTTGCAATTTGACCAAATTGTCGAGCAATCCTGCCTGCGCTGAAGCTCTGAGGGGCGGGGCAGAGATGGGAACCGGATAGGGATGGGAAGAGAGAGAAGGGAAATGGAAGATGAACAATCTTTTAATCTTGTTAAGACTGATCTACTTTTAGCGTGACGAACTGTCCTGGTTTGCTTAGGACTAAAGGGTTTCCTGGGATGAGGAACTTTCAGTGCTAAAACCAGGAAAGGCCTGTGCCAGCTGGGATGGTTGGTCGCCCTATACTATTTTTCTTTTAACCTAGGCTTCTAGATGAAGCCTGCTAAAGCCTCAAACTAGCTGAAAAGGGAGATATTTAGATTTCCTTGAAGATTACTGAGTGGCATTATATAATCTGTGGCAACACAGAACTTAACTAAAATTTATGGAGAAAATTTATTTTATAGGATCATGGAGGTGAAGAAGATTTCAAAACAGTTTCCTTCAGAGTGTGCTCAATGGAACACTAAATCCACAGGACAATATTTAATTTTACGTGCAAAATGATTTGCAGATCAAATAAGTTTACACTAGTTAAAAAATGTCTTCATTGCAGGACTTCTCGGTGTCTTTAATAAGATAATATGCACTGTTAATGAATAGCATGCACGGTTAAATACCTTTGACCACAGAGATCCTACTTTAGGAAACGCTGCTCTGGGTTGAATTCCTCATTTTAAAGATGGTGAATAATACTCAGGTGTGGCTAGTTACAGGAAAGGCTGGCACTACAGTGGAGTTTCTCTGCCTTTAACATGCATCAGAGTCACCTGGGCATCTTGTTGACTGATTCCATAGGTCTGGGATGGGGCCTGAGACTGATGTTGATGCTGCTGGTCTGTCTATACACCAACCCTTGACTTTTTTTTATTTTTCTGAGACAAAGTCTCACTCTGTTGCCCCAGCTAGAGTGCTGTGGCATCAGCCTAGCTCACAGCAATCTCAGACTCCTGGGCTCAAGCGATCCTCCTGCCTCAGCCTCCCGAGTAGCTGGGACTACAGGCATGCGCCACCATGCCCGGCTAATTTTTTCTATATATATTTTTAGTTGTCCAGCTAATCTCTTTCTATTTTTAGTAGAGACGGGGTCTCGCTCTTGCTCA
>CAUYSK010088973.1:0-24729 GCA_963575035.1 Avahi laniger | reverse complement strand
TGTTCTTGTGTCAGTACCAAGCTGTTTTAGTTCCTATAGCCTGGTAGTACAGCTTGAAGCCTGGTAGACTGATATCTCCCAGTTTATCCCTTTTACTTAAGATAAGCACTTTTTTTTAATTTTAGCCATATATCAAACAATTTATTTACCCAATTTAATTGATTGAAACAGGGAGAAAGTCAGGCTACTTAGAAGATTTCATTCATAATAGATCTTGAATTATTTGTTTGTTGCTAATCTCTCAAATTTTTTTTTACCTACAATCCAAATCTAATTTATATAAAATTTATATCATTTATGACAATTCTAAAAAATCTTACTAGGGTGTAAAATATCTGTCCATGATTTGGACATGAACTTTAAATTGTCTCTGTTCATGTATGTGCCTGTGTGATGTCAGACTTATTCATTACTTTGAGACAGTGGCTGGTGTTTTAAAGCTGTCTGCTTAGTGGAAAAGTTGTGCAATTAAATGTTCATGCTTTTTATTAGTTGCTCTTGATTCCTCCTATATTCAGCTTCTTTCCTCATTTTAATGTATGGTTTTCTGCTTCTGTACCAGAAGAGGCTTCTCTATTTGACATTTGATTAAACTTCAATTCTCCTAAAGCATCTTGTTGATAACATTAATTTTAAATTCATTTAGCAAATTTCCTTTCTTAATGGCCAACTCTCATCTTTGACATGATTATTTAATCTACCTGTCAACACAGAACGCTCAATGATAAATCACTGGTACATTTCTATGCACTGTCATATCATATTTCAATTGGTTGGCTTGAAAATAGAAGCATATTACATTCTTCTTCATTTCTTGGGTGCATATTATAAACTTTCTGGGTAATTCTCTCATGGCCATTCACTGGCTTGTGTTCACTGAAACAATTTGAATTACTACATTTTGACAGTTGGTCACAGTAGTTTTTGTGGTTTAGATCCTGGTGTGCTTTCCATTTTTGAACCATGAATTTGACCTTTGTTGAAAGTATTGTTGGTTTTTTGTTTGTTTGTTTGTTTCTTGGTTGAAGCAATAAATGACTTCAGGACAAGCTGATAATGAATTCACTTGAGGCCAAAATCAGCTCTGGTTATCAGCTGTGTTGGAAAGTATGTGTATTTACACATCGGTAGTGAAAATTTTACTTTAAAATTTTAGTTTCCAGTGTGTCATCATTATTCAATCTATATCTTTATAGCTTATAACTATACTTGACATGTAAGATATATGTTATACAAAGCACCTTTATCCAACCCTGTTTCCTAATCACATCAAAAATTCAACATTTTTAAGACCTATCATATTGAGTTGCTTTCAGAAATTAGTTATTTACCTAAAATATTAAAAAATAACCA
The DNA here is from genome assembly GCA_963575035.1 of Avahi laniger. Taxonomy (NCBI): domain Eukaryota; kingdom Metazoa; phylum Chordata; class Mammalia; order Primates; family Indriidae; genus Avahi; species Avahi laniger. Next base: position 23,376 of record CAUYSK010088973.1, on the reverse strand, counting down.
TCTAATGAATTCTAGTATACTACAAATAAAACTATGATAGATGCATATAATAATGAAAAGAGCTAATATACTTCAAAGGACACTATTTATTGTCTTTCAGGGTGTATATTATGTTCCCTTTGGTTAACTCAGGTTGTTCATATCACTCACACCAACAACATTTTAACTTTTTAACATTGATTAATTCAAAGTGCAGTTATAGAAATAGTCTTTTGCTTGACATACAATCTAAATCAATTTGTTTTTCCATCAATACCATTAATTCGTTCAAATAATACCTGGAGTTTATCTAGATTTTAGTATGAAAAATATGCTTAAAGAGCCTTTTGTTTCCTAAAAAAAACACTCAAGTAAAGAAATTATCTGACATTCAATTTCTAAAAGTTTAGCATTTCCTCACATCTTTCGAGCTGATGAATGGCATTCTTTAATTGTTATATGAAATTGAGAAATTTGCTTATTTTCTATTTCTAGTAGCAATGTCTAACTGTTCTTTAAAAATGTGAGTATAAAATTTGTTTTGACCCTACCCAATTATTTCTTTATTACAAATATTCATTTTAAAAAACAAACCGAAACAACTTTCTTTTTTAACATATTATTTCAATTCCTAAGATAATTTGAAGCTAGAAAACAAATAAATAGTAGGTCTTTCAGTCTTTTCAGGATTGTTTAAAAATTATATATTAGATATTTTCACAAACACTTCATTTAGGCCAAACATAATACAGTAGACAAAGTTTTTTTCATTTAAAATATAGCCGTAAGTATAAATTAACATATATATCCATAAAAGATAATCATATATGTATATACATGTGTGTGTGTTTATTTATATGTAACACTACCACCAAATTGTATTAATCTACTATTTACTGTTGGTTGTGCTAGGTACTTTGTTATCTACTTCATTTGATCATTTTTTTCTTTTGTGTCAATAGAATAGGCAGATTAATATTTCATTTAATCTTAAAAGCCACATTTAACTTAATATTTCTGCATAAATTAAAATTTAATGTTCTGCTTAGTTTATGTGAAAAGTTATTTTGACTGATTATATTCGTAATTTTTGTCAATTTAACATTTTTATGTTATAAAATCTGTGTAAAACTAGGATAAAATGAACAATTTTAATGATTCTATTGAATTTAATTAAAGTTGCAGTTTAAAGATTTGAAAGGCATTATTAATATGGTAATATTGCCCAAGATAGTTCAAATCTAAGTATTTACCTACCAGACCATTTGCTTTTCCTTTTCTCTCTCTTTTTTTTTTTTTTTGACACAGAGTCTCTCTGTTATCTAGGCTAGAGTGCCATGGCTGATGTCAGCCTAGCTCACAGCAACCTCAAACTCCTGGGCTCTAGCGATCCTCCTGCCTCAGCCTCCTGAGTAGTTGGGACTAAGGGTGTGCACCACTACACCCAGCCAATTTTTTCTATCTTTATTTTTAGTTGTCCAGTTATTATTATTTTTTTTTCTCTATTTTTAAGCAGAGACGGGGTCTCGCTCTTGCTCAGGCTGGTCTTGAACTCTTGACCTCAAGTGATCTTCCCACCATGGCATCCCAGAGTGCTAGGATTACAGACATGAGCCACCACACCCAGCCCTAACAGATTGTTTGCAAGAATCAAAGTTTAATTACACAGATAACTCAAAACAAATATTTCAAAGTGTGTTTCTCTTATAAAAGACAAAAGTCAAAGGTTCAAGTGTAATCAAATGATTATTAATTTATTTCCCAAATTTCATAAATACTCTAACATTCACATTATCATATGATGCATTTCTCTATATTTTTGCCTTCACACAGTTTAATATGGGTATTTTATTCTCTTTGTTTATCCTGAAATTACTATTTAAGAGGATATTATATGTGAGATGTAATATATGTTACTGAAAAGCATTTATGGGTAGAGCAAAGAAGCTCGTGAATAGATAAAAGTGTTGCTAACTGTTTTGAAAGGAAAGAAGCAGACACCATCATAGACAATAAAGTTACTTACTTAAGGAATAGACCCAGTGTAAAGATTAAGACAGAGCCTCTAAAGTATCTCAAAGTGTATTTGTAGTTGATCTCTATCAGTAAACCTGTTGGTAAATTTCTGACCTGATGCTAATTGCTGACTGTCAAGTCTCAAGTAATACAGACTCCTGGGAATTCTTGCCATAACCCTGATGGAAGTAGTGAAACGTGTCACAGTACTGGAAAGGTTTAAAGAGCAATGCAAAGATCCAAGAAATGTCAAGGCCAGAAGAATACCAGTGTATCGAGTTTAAGTAAGGAGAGCAGAATTGAGAACCTGGATGTCAAGATAGGTTGTTGTATTAATTGGCTCAGGCTGCTGTAACAAAATGTCACAAACTGAGTGGATTAAACAACCAAAATTTATTTTCACATTGTTCTTGATGCTGAAAGTCTAAGACCAAAGTGTCGCTAAGCTTGGTTTGTCCTAGGCTTGCTCTCCTTGGCTGGTAGAAGGCTGCCTTCTCACTGTGTCCTCACATGGGTTTTCCCCTGTGTGCTCACATTCCTGGTGTCTCTTTCTCTTTTTACAAGGATGGTAGTCCTACTGGATTAAGACTCAGCCCTGATGACCTCTCTTAATCTTAATTACCATCTTAAATACTCTATCTCCAAATGCAATCATACTGGGGTTAGGGCTCATTCAGCCTTGTACTCTCAACAGATCTCAACACCAGTTTGATACTAAAACGCCTATCTGCTACAAGGAGCAAAGCCAGTAAGGAAGCAAAGGAAATTATGTGGCCAGTGGAAAGCTAGGGATTTGGAAAGGGCTAGAATTCACGCCCTCTGTGAAATTTTGGTCTGGAAATCTCTAAATTAAAAACATCCCTGCTAGTCTTCTCAACTGACACTAACAATGAAAAAGTCACTGCATATTCATTTATCCCAAGTGCCTCCATCAGTTATTTTTAATAAACAGATTAACTGTCCCAGTCAATGTGGCAATCTAATTGAAACAATCAAAGCTTTCAGCAACCTGACAGAGAGATGTCCGTTTCTATGGAAAGTTAACAAAAACACAAAACAGAAAAGTTCTGAAATGACTTTGCTCTTATTTCACATAAACTCAGTCTCAAAATGTCTTTTAGGCACTTTAAAATAAAATAAACATGCAAGCATGTTTTTCAAAACTTGATTTTGGTAGTAAGAATCTTTGGCTTAACTGAAATTCATTTGTCAGATTGATTTGAAGAGTAGAGAATTCAAACACAGGTTTATGAGAAAGGAAACATCAGTGTGGGAAAGACTGTGTTTACTTTTTCTTATGATAGCTGAAACACCCTGTGTTGCTGCCAACTGGGCATTTATAAGTATTGTTGAATAAATGACTGAGGTTCAAATAAAAAACACTAAAAAAATGCATTCATATGACTTATTCTCTTCTTCAGAAATACTTACCAGTATTTTTTAAAATCAAATCAAGTGAGTGAATATGTGACTCCCAAAGTAGTGCCTATCTCTTAAGAGAGATGCCTTCATTTTGGAGTCATCCTAGAGGAATAAAAGATTGTTTCAAAATTTCTACTAAACATGGGACAGAGTTGGTGCCCACTTATCACATTTGCTCACACTAAAAATGACTATGTCTAATAAATGAAAAGTACCCCAGCATCTGAATATGGGCTTTTCAGGTATAAATGACCTGTATGTCGACTACAAACTTAGGTGTACTGAAGTTCAAATCCATGTTCAGAGGGGTCTCCCCAAAAGAAAACACCTTCAGTGATATTTTCTATATCTCAGAATCTATTAGGATGTGGAATACTTTTTTTTAGTTTGTAGATATGTCTTTATGTTGAGAGTTACTCATAAAAGCATGTGTGAGGAAGTGGCCTAAAAGGGAAATATGAGGCATTACTTACAGTTTACTAGAGATGGATATGATGAAAGTATCCTTAAAAAGTCTGCTCCAGTTGGATCCTGAGACCAGGTGCTTATGACAGGGCCTCTAAGGAAAAAGGGCTGTAACTCACAGAACAATTGAGGATAAGTATCTCTCTCTTCATGAATTAAAGGAAATAATGAGGCCATCTAAATATGAGGTATTATATAAGGAAAAAAAAAAAGAAAAGGAATAAAAACAAAAAGAAAAAGGAGAAACAACCAAAGCTCTACACCAAGAATGACATGAATGACAATGTTACACAGTTCTAGAAGCTTGTCATTTCCCTGGGATTCTCTGTAATTTATTTCGGCCCATGTTTCCACAATGTGATTTCAGAAAAAGGACATATGTGCAGCTTCTGGGGGAAAGCAAATATATAGTCTCAGCACTATACACAACTGGCCCTGTCTACTTGCATAATTTTGAATAACTGGTCCTTAAAGACAAACTGTTTCTCTAAAACATGTGCTTATATATGTGAGTGGAATCACATCACAAAAGCAGGATAGTTATGTTGAACACTTTCAAGTAGCATGCATTATCATCTGAATCGGGAAAGTCAAGTATGGGAGTATTGAAGCAAGCAAAGTAATATTAATCTATACTGAATTTTAAAAATGTAATAATGCGAGTAAAACTGTTAATGGATCAGAAAGGCTATTGGCAGGAAGGATAATATCACCTTTAAATTAGCCACAACAATGTTTTCTGATGTTAGTTTATATGACAGGTATAAAAGCTCTAAGTACAATGGGACCTGCTAAGAATTTCAAAATAAAAGAGGGGAAAAGAAGAATAGAATAATTTAAAGGTTATATAGAGAAATAATTTATACCCAGGGTTATGAGACACAATAATAAACTACACTTTTGATTCAAAATTGGACATTTCATATTTAATAACAACTAATAAAAGCTGATGAACTGAACCAATGAATATAAAAACTACAAACTGATGTTTAAAAAATATGCTTCAACTCACAGCTAGTTGTAAACATGTGACTCAGTTTTGGTAAATAAAATGAAAACAGAGTATAATAAGGATTCTGGAAATTTTTCTACTTTTCTGATAAAATAAATAGACTTGACTATTATTGCCCTTTTCTGTTTCATCCTAACTTGTACATTGATCTAATATCTAGAGGCAGATAATAATTTTGTAATCAGTAAGGAAAAAAATAATTTGAGGGTAGTCAGGAAGATACTTTCTCTGACATCATTAATGGGCTGAACCAAGATCAATACCTCTGTGACTCCAGACTTAACAGATCATATTCCTATCTGATAAAAGCTTTGGCTAGAATTTGTCATCAATGGAGATAAAATGAACAGACCATTTTGAAGGTACTTTGGCAACATTTGTTTTGAATTTTTTGTTGAAATAAATGGTATATAAGCATCGGTAGTATGCTATACTATACAATACTATTCAGCATTCTCTTATACAGAGAAAACAATGTTGGTGAAAGCCGTTCAGTGGTCTGACAAGTTTTGTTTAAATACCAACAACATCTCTTTCTAGCCATGCAACCGTAGGGAGTTTAATAGCTGAAGGTGCCTTAGGTTCCTCTGTGGTTACTGGTTGTACCTACTTCATAATGTTGGGCCAGATGTGTAATGTGTAATGCACATAAAACAAACAGAAGAACGACTGTTATACAGTCAGGACTCAATATTTTTGATTTACAGTGTATTCATAGTTAAATATATCTATATTGATTATATTATAGACAATATAAGATTGAATAAATTAAAAATGAGAATTTCCTTAAATTAAATCATACTGTCTTTTAACAAAATTTACCTGATTCTGTAGGCATTTATTAGGTGCTTACTAAGTATCTGGAGCCCTACCAGTTGCTGGAAATGCAGAGATAATTGGAACATAATTCTTTCAGAAAATGTGAAGTAGCGAAGAAAGTAAAGAGGAAAACAGAGCATGGGAAATGCTAACATGTAGTTATAAAAAAGGTATGGAAGGAGTAAAGAGAGAAGTGTATTTAACTGTCCTGTATATGCCAGGGAAGGCCCATCAGACATTCGTACTGAGTATTAATGAAAATTTAGGATAGCGGGACAAAGGAGAAAATGACATTTTAGGCAGAGGAAAAGAACATATAGAGGCCCAGAGAGATGCACAACCCAGTGATACGGTCTGGGGAATAAAATCATTTTTGACAGGGCTCATGTGGTGAAGTGGCAAGAATGAAATAGAACATAATCTTGCAGTCAGATTATGAAAGCCCTCGTACAGCTCTTGAGGCTTGGATTTCAAATCAGTTCAGAGGGTGGTTTTTAAATTATGCCTCACAGATTCTATTTATTCCACAGAAGCCTCTTAGAGCTGGCCTCTAGATCATGTGAGAAAGAGGAAAAACAGGAGAAGTTTTAAGGTTCACTCCTCAATTTAACCAATTGCTGTATATTTTTTTCTGTTAAAAAATATACACATCCAGGTGTATAACTAGATATTCATACATGATTACTTCTAGAAAGAAGAGAATGCTGCCAAAATGTAAAGGTCTATCATTAAATGACATGGACATATTTTAATATTTCTTATGTAAAAGTTTACCCTGGCAAGGATGCGTGGGATGTTCCTGTGAAGAATGTTAATAATCAACCTGAAAAATGAGATAATGTGAACCCAAATTAAAGTTCTGAAAATGGGAATGGAGATGAGTTGGCAGTTGCGACAGGTATAAGGGATAGAATCAACAGTCTGGGAGACTTGACACAAAGGTCTTCAAAAATTTTTCCCTCATGCTTGTTAAAAATAATTTTGAGATACTTTGATCTGTCTTCATATGTTATTATTCTGATTTCCATTTTTTTGTTTTGAAGTTTGATTTGTTAAAAACTATAGTATCTCGCATATTTATATAAAATTAATATTTCTATTTATTTATTTTTATTTTTAAAATTAATTAATTATTATTTTTTTAGAGACAAGACCTCACTGTATCACCAAGGCTGGAATGCAGTGGTACGATCATAGCTCACTGCAACGTCAAACTCCTGGGCTCAAGTTATCCTTCCACCTCAGCCTCCCAAGTAGCTGGGACTACAGGCAAGGGTCACCATGCTCTGCAAAATTTAAATTTTTTTTTTTTTTTTTTGGAGAGAGAGGTCTCACTATGTTGCCCCAGCTGATCTCCAACTCTTGGCTTCAAGTGATCCTCCAGCCTCAGCCTCCCAAAGTGAGGATTACAGGAGTGACTCACCGCACCTAAACAAAAATTATTTTAAAAGAGACTATTCGGTACTATGTATGTATCCAATAGAATCTAAATTCCATAGCAAATTTATTCCAATCATTATTCATGTAAAATGCATTAAAAAAAACTGTTCTTTTAACTGTGGTAAATTTTATCTCACTACTTTTACTTCTTGAATTTATTGTAGTAAAAATATTACATTTTTGAAAGTCTTTCATTGGCCACTGCATTATATTTCTTTCCAATTTTGAAATTTACATTGACACTTTGAAATTCTCTTTATTTTTAGTGGCCATGAAATTCTTAGTGTTAGATTTTACAGAATAAAATATTTTGTCAAGAATAAGTGACAATATTTCTCTATGAGTAAAAATAAATATGAATATTCACAGTGGTACAAAAATTAGCATTTGAATATTTATCTAGAAAGTCAATTCATTTCTAAACTTGTTCTAACTGCATATTATTTTGTTACTAAGATATATGGTGATGCTGATACAGAGAAACTGCATTTTTAGACATAAAAATTTTTTAACTAGCATTCCATCATTTCTTTAATTTCTGGACCAATTGGTTATGAATTAGATTACTGTTTCATTAAAATGAGATAATTCATACTCAACATATTTTAATTACTTAACATTTATTTTAAAAATCTTGGTAAAAAATCAGATGTAACAAAAGGACAGCTACACAATCATTCTAAATAATATAATATGCTCTTCTAAATAAAAATAATAATTAAAAAAATTTAGATTTGAGTACTTTTTTTTCCCTTTAGTGTTGTGTTAAAAAGAGTTGCTTCTACTCAGTTTTCAGGGAGAGAGATAGAATAATTCTTCACCTGTCACAGCTCTTCAATTACAAATGTTCATAGGGGATCAGATGAAAGAAGTAGCTTCACTGAACACCCACTACGAGTAGGGCCAACAGAAGAGAAGAGAGCTTTCAAAAACCATTGCTAGCTCAATGTCTCCAGTGGGTTATCTCCTTGGAAATTCACTGCCTTGGGGTGGAAGGAAAAAGAGGAAACCTTTCTATTTGATAGCTTTGCTTCCTAGTGTGAGCAGGAAGCTGTTTAAAGCTAAATAAAAACTACAGAGGCAGAGGTATGTAATTTATGTGAGAGTAAAATTGTAATTAGCTATGAAAAACTTGAAAGCTAACTGTGTATATTTTTTGAATGGCTGTATTTTATATTGGCATCCACTTTAAAAATTCATAGAAATGATGGGGTGTAATTGAAAAGTACTATTTGAACAGAATAAATGAAATTCTTAATAGCTGGATATAGTCCTTAGGGATTTTGTCTTATTTCATAAATTTAATTTGAGCAAGGAAGAATTCCTATTGATAAAATTGAATTAATAAGCACGAATATAGCCTGTGGTGGAAGACAGGTACATGTAACACAAAATATAAAACTAGTAGAGAAGGAAAGAATATTTTAATATATACTGACAATTGAGAGCATATTCAAAATATAATAGTATTTAGTAATATTTTACACATAGTTTTGAGCTACAGGTGCAAACATCAAAGTATAACAACTGAGAACATTGGCACAGGGGGACTCTGTGTTAATACTTTATATACTTATTCACAACTATTCAATTCCTGCATTTAGTTCTAAAATCATTCTACTCTGAAATGACATTAATTCTTTAAAAGACATTTTTAGCAAAATTACCTATATTTAAATATTTTTATTTATAAATTTTATTTTGTGTTTCTTATGTTAAATCTGCATTTCCAACAAAAAATCTATAAAACGTATGTGAAAGAATATAAATTTAATCACGTCTTCCTTCCTAAGTAGCACTGGTTTACAGCTGTGTGTGTGTGTGTGTGTGTGTGTGTGTGTGTCTGTGTGTTTAAATACAAATGATTCACATTCTACTTTGGTGGGTTTCTTTATGCTTCGAAGATGACCTAAGGTACAATACAACGTGATATTTGAATCTGGTGACTGTTACTCTGAACAATTGCACTTAAACTGCAGTGGAATTAAGTAAGATTTTCCACCATAAAATATTTCCAACAAAATTCAACTGCAATGTGAACACAGGGCTCATTTGATTATCAGAGACACTTCTACTTTGATGCTATAGTGATATTGCTTCATCTTCTTATTGGAAAATATTTTTGAGGTATGAAAAAGATGATTTGAAATGTATCTTACCGAACTAAAGGGCACATAAATCCTACATAAAGGTTGAATTTTGAAAACAACGCTCTTGTGGTTAGTGTGATGTTTTAAAAAACTCATTGGGATTTCAAAAATCAGTAAATGAATGGAAATTCAGAGTAAGAGTTTTAGAATCAAATTATTTAGATTTTATTTTAGTATCTCCAATAATTTCTGTAGATTCTTATATGAGATAGTTAATATTTCTTACCCTCATTTCTTCATTTGTACATAGGAGATAATAACATTATTTAGTAATATTAGAGTATACTTGAATCCTTAGTTACTGGCTCAAAATAGGAAGTGAAACTTTTTTTGCCAAGAAATTCTGCCAGAGACTTCTAAAAATGCTAGACTCTTCATTTCATCAAAAAAGATACATCTGAAAAGTGAAAATCATTTTCTGTCCTTTTTTCTTGTTTTCTTGTCTTGGATTTGATTATGTGAGAACATGATACCTGAAGCTACACCAGCTATCTTGTAACTGTGAGGTGGCAAACCTATAGGTCGAATTCAACACTTGGAAGATTTTAGAGTGGAAAGATTCTGTGTTCTTAATGTTCATCTCTGAAATCAGCTCTGAAACTATATATCTACATATTGTGACTAATTAAAAAATATGAAATAATTATATTCGGCCATAGCTGGATGGCTAATATTATACTAACACTTCTGTTTATAATAAATATAAAATTTGTATAAGATACAAAAAGAGATTTTTGATATATCAGAGAGATACCAAAGCATATACAACTTTAGGGTCCAAGATCCCAGAAAAAAAGAAAATTTAATGAGGTTGATGTACTCATTGTGGCTTTTTCTCTATGGAAGTTTAAAGATAAACATCAAGTACAAGGCTACAAAATAATTTAAGAACCAATATTTTACAGAAAAAAAGGAAATTTGGACAAATGGGCCAAATATTCTGTGCATGATTCTACCTCTAGGCAATTACTAATTTTTAATCTCCATGTGGGCCATGCTCAGAAGCTGAAAAACAAAACAGAAAGTAGGTGTTATGGGTCAAAGTTGCAAATTTTGTTATTTGCCAGGGTTGAGAAGTCAACAACTGAAGTCATGATTCTGTCAATAAAGAGTGAAACTGGTAAAAAAGAACTTCTGACTTTTGGTTAAAAACACAAAAGTCTAAGTACTAAGATTAAGGGCAAAGTGGAGATATGTAAGTCATCATAAAAAAAACAGTGAGGCAGCCTCAAAGTATCTCAGTCGATATTGGATCAAGCTCATCTGTCCATATCTCCTGCCTACAAGAAGAAAAGTAATCCTCTCTGAAGGAATATAGCATCATCTGTAGATTCTAAAACTTTTAATCACAACACTCCACATTTAATATAAAATTATCATGCATATCATAACAAGAAGATAAAATAATGAAAACCAAGAGAAAAAGAGAAAAAAACAAAGAAAGCACACAGTGATCCAGATATTAGCATTAGAAGAAATGGGTTTTAATATAACAATGACTAATATGTATACAGAAAAGATGAAAAGATAAAACAATTTATTAGAGAATTGTCTATGAGAGGGAAATATATCAAAATTCTTTGAAAACAGGAAAATATGATCACCGAAATAATTTAATATATGTGATAAAGGTAGTTAGGTATAGGAAGAAAGAAGATTAGTATTCTGAAAGATAAATCACTGTAAAATAATCTAAATTGAAGTACATACAAAATGGGACCAATAAATAGAAGAAAAAAATCGTGAAATGCAATATGGGTCATAGAAAAACTATTAAGGTGCATCCAATTTGACTGTCAAAATTAAAGTTAAAAGTAATAAGACAGAGACAATATTTAAAGAGAGATATTGCCTAAGAATTTTCTCAAACTGCAGATGATATCAAGCTACAAATTCAAGAGTTTCTATAAATACCAAAGAGGATTTAAAAAATATTAAAAGGTTTGCGAATACTTCAGTACAACTGTCGCACCCCAAAAGAAGGGGATAAAATATCCAAAGCAACAACAAAAACAATAACAAAGACACATTTCTTTAAAAGGAGCAGTGATTAGTCTAACAATTGATTTCTCATAACAGACAATGGAAAATGAATGACATTTGAATAACATCTATAAAATGTAGAAAGAAAATAACTATCAATCTCAATAGAATTTAATACACAATAAAAATACACTAAAAACTTAATTTATCCAAAAGGATGATAATAATATTTCTCAATTTGTATCCACTTATTACAATAGCCTTAAACCATATAAAACAAAACTGGTATAATTAAAAAGAAGAATACTTGCATTCATAATTGAAGCTGAATATCTCATAACAAAAATCTCATAAAAATGGGAGAGATACAAAAGAGGTGAACCATGCAACTAACAAAATTTTCCTAATTCGCTTAAATAGAACATAGTATCCCAAAACTACAGATACATTATTTTTTCAAACTTCAAAAAAGTCATATAAAGAATTCTTACAAATAAATAAGAAAAAGACAACCAGTACAAAATGGGGAAATACTTAAATGGATACTTCACAGAAGGGAGAAGCAAAATGCCAGTTATAATACAAAAACATAGCTTTTCAATCATTAAGAAAATTCAAATCAAATACATAATGAAATTCCATTACACAATCTCTACAATTTATAAAGTTAAAAGTACAGACATTAAAAAAAAATAAAAAGATAGACATCATGGAACAACTAGAACATTACTGGTAGGAAGGTAAAATTGGCAAAAAAAAAAAAAAACAGTTCTGAAAACTGTTTCACATTACCTACTAAAGCTGAATGTATACATGCACTAAAATTCAGTAATTCCATCCGTGTGTATACATTTAATACAACTATACCTACGTACATTGAAAACGTGTATATAAATATGTAAATAGTATTAGTAATATCCCCAAAGGGGAAGTAACCCAATGCCCATCAAAAGTAGAATGAACACTGTAATACTTTTATAGAATGGCATATTATACAACAATATAGTGAGCAAATGTCTGGTACAAGCATGAACATGGATAGAGTTCCTTGATATTATACTGAATGAAAGAAGCTAGAGACAAAAGAAAACAGAGTTTTTTTGTTTCATTTTTAAAATGTTCAAAACAAACAAAACTAATATAATTTTTCAAATTGTATTTGATGGAAAATTCAAAATTGAGTTTATTTTTTGAAGGGTCGCAGTAGGATGGGCACCTAAAAGAAGCTTCAGGAAAATGGGTAATATGCTATATTTTGATGGGAGTACACAAACATATTCATTTAGGTAAAAATATATCAAGTTGTAGAGTGAAGATTCATGTATTTTACTTATACACATATTATTCTTCAATTATTACCAATGAAATGCTGTAATTTTTCTGTAACTTATGTTTATAACTTTCTAGAATATAGATATTGATAGCATATAGCACATTAGTAGCGATTATATTATGTGCAATGTCGAATCCTTAAAATCATATTGTTATGGGAGTGACACGTTTATGTCTTTAATTTAGAAAGGTAATCAAATCTTTGGTATATAGAATAGACTGCATGGTAGAATTTTGCTAGCAGAAGGATTACCTTGTAATTGGCCTCATTGTATGCTCAATCATTTCCTTGTAAAATTGGCAATGAGTTCCTTTTGGTTTGGAATAAAACATTGTTTTATTATACATTTCCAGTGCCCCTCAGCCAAAGGATTATCCAGGAGCTCCTATAGTTGAACAAATTAAATTTATCACTGATAGCAGTGAGTGAGAACATACACCATAGAGAACCATGGAACATCACAGAAGGAGGATCCTAAAAACAACCAGTTGTAGGATTTTTGATTTGATTGGTTAATTTTGAGGATTGTTCTGAATTAGGTGGTGTCAGAAAGTGGGGACAATTTTACAAATGAGTATCTCAGTAAATCTTTTCTATAGGGAGGGAAAAGCAAGAATGAAGCTGTGATTACATAAAAAGTAACAGTCACTCATTTAGTGAAAGAAAAGAATCTTTATTATGTTATGACCTGCACAATGAGCTCATTTTTGTCTCGTTTTATCATGTCTCAGAGTGACCTCATTTGATATAGATGTTCTATGATACTGTTTATTTCCCACCGGAGAACAGTATGATTTAGCTTTAAACTTCATATCATTTTGGAATAACATTGAAGCCTAGCTGTGAATACTAGATTAGTTCATAATAATAATATTTTAACATTGAGGTCTAGCTTCAGGAGGTCAGATCAGTTCCCTGACAACAGAAGCTCTTATTTCTTTCTCAGCATCAATACTGTACCCTACCAGTTCCTAGTTTTCCTAGAGTCACATTAACTTATCCAATTCTTAGAGAGTAAAAATAAATTCAGATGACTAGCAACATAAAGAAGAGGGAAAGGGGTTCAGGAAGAGGTCAGTTATGCCAGAAAAAACAGCAAAATATATCAAGTTATAAGAACTGACATAATATTGATATACACCTAAAGATATAATGAGAAAAAATAATTCTGTCTGTATACTCCACCCTACATAAAAAATGGGGCCGATATTTTGTTGCTAAAGAATAATTGAAAGAAAACATATTGTCTCCTTCCACAGAAATCCAGAATGTGCTTAGAGGGGTAGACACAGAAGCAAATGATCAGAGAGAGAAAAAATATTCTCAAGATAGAATTGCTTATGTAGGGAGACTCACTTTGGGAATTGCAGTTTGTATCTTGGCTCCACTTTGGCATAGCAACTAATCAAATTAAATTTATAAGGCCGTATGGGTTTGGACAACCTAATACAGGAATAATCTTTGTAGATTAAAGAGCAAAGGGGCCTTTTTCAACTGTTTGATTCTTTTAAATCTGAGATCTTTACAAGAAGCAATAGAAGGCACGAGGATAACTGAGATTAATATTATCACCATGGAGTGGTGTTTTAAAGTTTGATTAAATATATTTTAGAAAAGTAGGGTCGTATTTCTTTAGAAAAATAAAGTGTTTATTTTACTCTAGTGTGACAACAAAATAAAATCGGTAACCAATATATACTTATTATTCTTTAGCACAGAAATACTAAAAATGTGCAAAAATTGAATGTTCTGTCACTAAACACATTATGAGAAGCACTACTAAAGTTTCTACCACCATTCTTTAAGATTGGTATCACATCAATATTTCAGCTTTTTCTATATCATGGTTTACCCCTCTAAATCCTTTGAATTTCACTTATCATGGCAAAGAGCCATTGATGAGCGGTGCAAAGTTTACATTAAAATAGCAGATTGCCAGTCATTTTAACTGTGGGTGGGTGAAATTGATTTTAAACTTAGGTGATTAATTGTGGCCCTGGTGACATAATGAGTGAGACATACAGAGAAAAATGCCAATATCAGATTTAGAAAAGATTGATGTATTCAAAGTCCTGGTCTTTAAAGCTGCTAACTTGAAGGATCCTGCTGTTGACAAGAAAAGGCTTTTAGCACTATTGACACAAGAAAGGGACCTGTTAGGGAAAGTGTGTCAATAAGAAGAGCTGCAAAAATCACAGATATTTAATGTTTTATATCTTTGTAAAATATAAGCAAATCAGAAATAGAGTAAATGGAAATGTTGGGTATATCATTTATACTTTTAATATGTTTTATTTTAGATTAAAAAGTTTTAATCATAATGGATAAAACATTGATTCCGAAATAAAATAACACAGAATATTGATATAACATTGTGAACTAAGTAGAATAGTGTCCTTCAAGATGATATGTCCATCTAGAACCTCATAATATTACTTTATGTGGAACAAGGAGTTTTGTAGGTATAATTAGGTAAGGGTCTTGCATGAGATCATCCTGGATTAGGTTCGGCTCTACATTCAATGTTGTATGTTGATAAGAAAGAAAAAAAGAAGGGACACAGGGGAGAACAGCCAGAGATTAGAGTTATGCTACCACAAGCCAAGGAACTCCAGCAGCCACCAGAAGTTGTAAGGGGCAAAGAAGGATTCTCCCCTAGAGCTTTCAGAGGGAGCATGACTCTGCTGGCATCTTGACGTCAGGCTTCTGGCTTCCAGAACTGTGAGAGAATAAATGTTTGCTGTTTTAAGTCACTAGGCCTGTGGTAATTTGTTACAGCAGCCCTAGGAAGCTAAAACACAATATAAAAGTATAAACTATCCTATAGTGTTTTAGTTAATAATTAAACACAAAGATACTACATCATGTGTCTTTCATTCCAGAACATAGTGTATTCAAAAGAACAGACAATATTTAGACTTAAAAAAATGGATTTAAAAAGATTAGTGTAGAATATTTTGTGTTAAAATCCATTGGCTCTATTTATAGTAGCTTCTAATGACTGCCTTGTAAATAGAAATATAAATTTTCTTTGATACCCTAGATAAGAGGCTCTTCTAAAGAATGATAAACTTTTAATTTGTATTCTGTTTTGTTTTCTGTTGTTTTAAAAAAATTCAGAATATTATGGGAGTACAAATACTTTGGTCACATAAATTGCTTTTGCACTACCAGAGTCAAAGCTACAAGCATTCCCATCCCCCAGACGGCACTGACCATACCCCTTAGGTGTGAATTGACCAATCCTTTCACCCCCCTCCCACCTGCTGGATACCCCATGAATGTTACTTCCACATGGACAAATAAGGCTTGATTGATTAGTTCCAATTTAATGGTGAGGACATGTGGCATTTGTATTTTTCCCTTCTTGTAATACTTCATTTAGAAGACGGGGCTCCAGCTCCATGCAGGATAATATTAACACAAGAGGTATTAGTTTCCCATTTTTTTATGGCTGAATAGTACACCATGGTATACCTATACCACATTTTATTAATCCATTTATGTATTGATGGACGCTTTCATTGTTTCCATATCTTTCCAATTGGGAATTGTGCTGCTATAAACATTCGAGTGCAGATGTCTTTTTAATAGAATGACTTTTTTTCCTTTATGTAAATACCCAGTGGTGGGATTTCTGAATCAAATGGTAGTTCTACTTGTAGTTGTTTGAGGCATCTCCATACTACTTTCCATAGAGGTTGCACTAATTTGCAGTCCCACCCGAAGTGTTCCTATCTCTCCACATCCATGCCAACATTTGTCGTTTTCGGACTTTTTGAGAAAAGTCATTCTCACTGGAGTTAAGTGATATCTCGTTGTGGTTTACATTTGCATTTCCCTGATGATTAGAGATGTCGAACATTTTTTTATGTTTACTGGCCATTAGTCTATCTTCTTTTGAAAAGTTTCTGTTCGTCTCCTTTGGTCACGTTTTAATGGGGTTGTTTGATTTTTTCTTGCTGATTTGCCTGAGTTCTTTATAGATTCTAGTTATCAGCCCTTTATCAGATGAGTAGCATGTAGATTTTTTCTCCCATTCTGTAAGTTGTCTATTTGCTCTAATGATCATTTCCTTGCCTGTGCAGAAGCTTTTAATTTGATCAGGTCACATTTACTTATTTTTGTTGTTGCTGTGATTGCTTTTGGGGTCTTCTTCATAAATTCTTTGCCTGGGCTAGTATCTATCAGAATTTGTCCAATATTTTCTTCTAGGATTTTTAAAGTTTCATGCCTTAGATTTATGTCTGCTATCCACCATGAGTTGATTTTTGTGAGAGATGAAAGATGCAGATCCTGATTCAGCCTTCTACATGTGGATATCCAATTTTCCCAGCACCCTTTATTGAATAAGGATTCTTTTCCTAGTGTATGTTTTTGTCTGTTTTGTCAAAGATTAGATGACTATATGAGGGCAGTTTTATATCTGGGTTCTCCGTTCTGTTCCATTGGTTTATGTCTCTGTTCTTGTTTCAGTACCGTGGTGTTTTGGTTACCATATTCTTATAGCAGTACTTGAAGTCTGGTAAATTGATGCCTCCCAATTTGTTCTCTTTGCTTAAGGTTACTTTGACTATACGGGGGCTTTTCTGGTTCCATATGAAGTGTAGAATTATTTTTTCTAGATCTGTGAAAAATGGTGTTGGTATTTTAATAGGGATTGCATTGAATCTGCAGATCACTTTAGGTAGCATAGACATTTTAACAATGTTGATTCTGCCAATCCATGAGCATTGTCTGGCTTTTTTAAAAAAAAAGAAAAAGAAAAGAAATTGGCCGTCATTGAATCATTCAGAGAAAAACTGATTATTTTATTTAGACCTATCCATGTATAAGTATAATCCTTTATTAACCTATTTACTCGTATTTCCAAGGTGTTTCAAAAAAAAAAACTATTTGCTCATATCCTATATTCTGAACACTTAATGACCTCGTATTGCCCAACTTTACCTTGTTCTCCCCAATTGATGAACCTTATCTGGTTCCTAGTTCAATCTCTCTCTCTCTCTCATCTATCTCTGTCTCTGTCTTTATCTCTATCTCTATTTCTATCATCTGTTCTTAAAGCAATACATTTTTACCTTCTTAATGAAACAACCCCATCTTAGACTGCATGATAAAGCCCTATGGACTCTTCTCCCTACATGACCTACTCTATTTCCCCTGCTCATCCTCTTCTAGGTGCACTGGCATCCTCATTGGTCCCTTCACAGATAAGACATTTTCCTTCCTCTGTGTCGTCATTTTTCCTGGAAGTTTCTCCAAGCAGTCGCCTTACTCTCCACTCTACTTCATTTAAACTCTTTATTAAATATTGTCTGTTAAATTTCCAAAACCTTTTTCCTCCGTATCTCCTCTTTAATGCTTGTTTTATCGTCATCCTACTTATTACTTTTTTAATATGTTATGTATAACTCATTTATATGGTGATTGCTATATGTATTCCCCCACACCAACATGTAACCTGCATGAGAGTTAAAACTTCCATTTCATTAACCACTGTGTTTTCAATGCTTAGAACTGTATTCAGCACATAGTAGGCCATAAAAATAGTAATGGAAATGATGAAGGAAATCACGATCAAAAAATAAACTCCTGAACATAGTTTTATGTGTTTTTAACATCAGAATGCATATGTCCAATTAAAGCAAAAATAATGACTTTACTCTTGGATATAATACATGCATGTGTGCTAAATGTAGTCCTCATACCATAATTTTTCCCTTAGTATGGTTTCTCTCTTTCCATCATCTGAGCAGGCTTTTGGCTTTATTTCACTAATGTGAGACCCTCATAAAATATTTAGAAGGCCTTAAAGGATGATAAATATCAACACTTATAGACATGTATGGGATAGAGCACAGGGGGGGCCAGTCTGTAGTTTCCATTCACTTTCATGTATCATTTTGTGAAGTATATATTTCAGTGTTGAGAAATACAACTGAAATTATTGCCAGTTTTCTAAAATTTTTTAATTTTGTGATTTCTTAAATTCTAGCTGCGATTTTCTTTACTTACCCTCCCTCAAACACTCAGCACATTAAAACTACATAAAATTATGTACTTTGCTGGTTTTGTTGCATTTATGTGGAAACACCACAACCTGAGTAAATGGTAATGTTTACTTTGTTTACTCATATACGTGTGCAGTTTAAATTAGAAGGAAAAAGAAACACAACAGAACTAATTGATCTAGCACAAATTAATGACCTTGCCTTTATGCATGCCAATAATTTTGCCAGGATATCATATTATGTCTTCTCAGTATGTTAGCTCTCCCACATCCCTAAAAAATAATTTCACTTTCTTCTCAAACCAAGCACAGCTGTTGACCTTGGTTTCTTTTTCACTGAGAAACCTGAAACAGAGGAAAATTTGAATTCCCATCATCATATATGCCAGCGACTACCAGCTACCAGCGACTGCTTTCCCACCTGTCCCATTTCCAAGATTGAAATATTCACTATCCTACATAGATTTAACCCTTTTCCTTTTGTACTTCTCACCTTCTCAAGGATGTCACTTAAGAAATTCTCCCCTCTCTCTTTTTTATTTTCGCTTGTTTTGCTTTTATGAATACTTAATGTTAGCACATAGACATGGTGATCTTGAAGTCTTCTCTTTTCCTACCATATTTTTAGATACAGCCAGATTATCTTTGCTCCCTTAGCAAAAACGGAAATATAAAATATCAAGCAAAAAACATCTCCTTAAAACGGATGTTTATAGCTGCTGTCCCCAACTCCTGCAGGTGGACCAGTACTGCTCCATGGGCTGTTAGGAACTGAGCCACACAGCAGGAGGTGAGTGACAGGCAAGGAAGCTATCAAAACTTCACCTGTATTTACAGATACTCCTCATCATTCGCATCACTGCCTTAGCTCTGCCTCCTGTCAGATCAGCGGCAACATTAGATTCTGTGTTACGGTGAGTTGTATAATTATTTTATTACCTATTACAATGTAATTATAATAGAAATAAAGTGCACAATAAATGTAAGGTGCTTGAATCATTCCAAAACCATCCTCCCCCAACCCCTCCACTCTTATCCATGGAAAATTTATCTTCCATGAAACCAGTTCCTGGTGTCAAAAGTGTTGGGGACAGCCGCTGTTACATAGCAGCTGTCTCAATTTGCTCTTTAAAATTTTCTCTTCAGTCTACCTCAATCAACTTTTGTATCTCACACCTAATGATAGTTGTTATCAACTATCACAACTATCACAACTATCAACTATGACATCCACATTGCTAAATACAACAGTCAGTTCTCAATTTTTACTTCTTAACCATCAGAAGTATTGGTCACCTACCATATACATATTTTCAATTTGACTTCCAAGACATTAAACTTTTAAGTTTTCTCTTCTATAATGAGTCTTACTCAATGTCCTTTGCTGGTTCATTTACTTCTTCTCTATTTATTACAGTTTGAGAACCTAGGGGACAATTCTTGTAACTTTCTTGCTATATTGATGATCTCATTGTGTTTCATGTCTTTAAACACTATCTCTATGCTATTGACAACATGATTTTATCTCTAGCAAAGACTTCTCACCCATCTCTATACTCATATACTCAAATACCTACTCAACAAATTCACTGCCAAATCTAATAGGTATCTCAATGTCAACACGTCCGAAACTGAATGTCAGATTTTCCAACACAAACCACCTCGACACATATCTTTCCCATCTCAATTTATGGCAACTCCATCCTTTCAGGCAAAATCCTTCCAGTCATCCTTGACTATTCCCTTGACCGCAAAATGAATCGATCAGAAAATCGTATAGACTCTACCGTCCAAATTTATCTGGAATTGAATGACTTGTTATAATTTTTATCCTCATCAACGTACTATAATGTCTTGCCTGAATTACTACCATAGCCTCATAGAATTTTTCTCCTTCTTTTACCTCCATCCTCACAGTATATGAAACAACTAGCATGATACTTTTAAACCATAGGCCATGTATTACTCAGGACTCAATGATTCTATATTTCACTTCAAATAAGTTTCAAAATCCTTAAAATTTTCTAAATTCCCTATATGCTATGAACACAAACTTCTGACTTTATTTACCCCTCCCCCCAGCTTCCTTTCCGTTGTTTGATTTTACCAGGTGCACATAGGTCTTAGAGAATGTAAACAACTGTTCCCTCTGCCTGGAATGCCCTTCTTCTAATAATCCCTTGGCCAACTCCTTCATTCCCTTCAAAGTTTGCTCAAATCTTTCAGTATTCTCAGTGAGGAACCTCCTGATTACTCTAAGTAATAATGCAACATCTCCTTCCCCTCTTATCTTGCTGCATTTTTTTGCAGCACCTATCACCTGCAACATGCAATATAATTTAACTAGTCACCATGTACATTAGTTAGGGTTCTCCAGCAAAGCAAAACTGAATGAGAGAAAGAGAGAAGGAGAGAAGGAAAGAAAGTGTGTGTATGTGAGAAAGACAGAGAGACAGAAGGAGAGAGTGAGAGGGAGAGAGAAATTGATTTATCATGAGGGATTTGTCATGAGATGATTGAGGCTGAAAATCTCCACAATCTGCCGTATGCAAGCTGGAGGCCCAGAAAAGCCAGTAGTGTAATTCCAGTCCAAAGTCAAAGGCCAGAGAACCAGAGGGGCAATGGTATAAGTCACAATCTGAGTTCGAAGGCCAAAGAACCAGAAACATCCATATCCCAGGGCAGGAGATGAATGTCTCAAGCAGAAAGAGCAAGTTCACCCTTCCTCCACCTTTTTGTTCTATGCAGGCCCACAGCACATCAGTGTTACCTACCCACTTTTGTGAAGGAGATCTTTTTAACTCAGTCTACTCATTCAAATGCTAATTTCTTCTGGAAAAACCCTGATGGACACAACCAGAAATAATGTTTTACCCTCTATCCAATCATCCTTTAAGCCCAGTGAAGTTGACACAGAACATTAATCATGTTTTCCAATTTTTATCTGTTTTACTTGCTAGAATGCAGACTCCAAAAGCACAAGAATCTTTCTCTTGCATGTATAGTGTTGGGTAGTAGTTATCAGTTCCAGGTTCTTCTTGTGCACTTGGCAGAAGAATGACCAGACACACGGAAGCAAGGCAAGCAGGAGGTAAAGTTTACTGCATAAAATAAGATATGTTCACTACAGACAATGAACAAACCCCCTGTTGTAACAGGAGGGCCCCGATTATGGTCCGGGGTCCTGTTTTACATTGCCTAGACTGGGCCCTCCTCGTGGTTCAAACATCACCATGGAACTACCTTGATGGAGGGTTGGGAGTTATTAACCCAAGTCTTACTGTGCATGTGGATCTCCCATGAGCCTCTCTGAAAGCCCATTTTGCAGGGGGTGTGAATCACAATGTAGATTTAAGCTAATGTCATGATAATTAGCCTTAGGTTGTTCTAGGTCACCTTTCAGACCCTACTGTGCCTGTGCTGCTTGGCCCCAGGCTAGGGAATCCTCCTCATTCTTTTGAAGTTGGTGCAGTAAGTACTGATTGGCAGATTGGTAGAGTGTTTCCTCTCCCCCCAGGTGTGGCAATTGCTCAGGGCACGTGCCTTTGTCCCTAGGAGGGCCAGAGGTCCCTCACTGTCTACCTAACATATACCAATATATAGCAAACATATAAGTTAGTACTTGGTACACTATATCTACTCAATAAAATTTTTTTTTTTTTTGAAACAGAGTCTCACTCTGTTACCCTGCTAGAGTGAGTGCCATGGCGTTAGCCTAGCTCACAGCAACCTCAAACTCCTGGGCTCAAGGGATCCTACTGCCTGAGCCTCCCAAGTAGCTGGGACTACAGGCATGTGCCACCATGTCCAGCTAATTTTTTCTATATATATATTTTTTAATTGTTCAGATAATTTCTTTCTATTTTTTTTTTTTTTTAGTAGAGACAGGGTCTCGCTCTTGCTCAGGCTGATCTCGAACTCCTGAGCTCAAACAATCCGCCTGCCTCGGCCTCCCAGAGTGCTAGGATTACAGGCATGAGCCACTGCGCCTGACCTCAATAAACATTTTTGAATAAGTGATAAAAATGAGTGAATAAATAACTCCTTCCTAATCCTTAAAAGATGCAAGTTTATAAATACTAAATGGAATTCTTTCTATGTATTAGCCTACTAAATGGCAATGATACATAAATGAATAATATTTTTTGCCTTCAAGTTTATAACGTTCTAATAACATCCACATCTGTGAAATTAAAAACTCTAATTCAAGGGAAAATGTTAACAAGAAGTAACAGAGCTGCAAAAGCTCGGTTAGGAATGGGATCAAAGTATTTCATGCTAAGGACATGATAAGGATTGACTCTAAGGTAAAGAATGTTGTCATGGCTGATGTGTTTGTTAAGATCATTACCATATTTAGCAAACATTTTAGAGTACCTACAGTAAGATGGAAATTATGCTGGATTCTGGAGATGCAGAGATAAATACTTCTGGATTACTTTTTTCAATATTTTAGCTGGTATCCTAAGTATTTATAAAGTATAACATTGAGAACATTTGATTGACTTCTCTTGAAATTGTACATACTACAAAGTCAGAAATTACAGAGACTCTCAGCAAAGCTATTATGTCAAATTTAGGTTTTATAGGCCCAGAACAAACATACCCTAGATATTATCTTTTTTTTTTTTTTTTTTTGAGACAGAGTCTCACTGTGTTGCCCGGGCTAGAGTGCCGTGGCGTCATCTTAGCTCACAGCAACCTCAAACTCCTGGGCTCAAGTGATCCTCCTGCCTCAGCCTCC